>PNEQ01019331.1:0-13889 GCA_003012365.1 Medauroidea extradentata
GATAAAGGTTCTTCTAGAAGAGCCATAACTTGTTCCACATCACGAGGATTGCTCAAGTTGTACAACTGTTTTTTTCTGGACCTATAACAGACAAACCATCTCCATATATCTAAAATTCATTCTTATGTAAGTAAACATGAATTCAATTTCAAAGCCTTTGTGAAAAAGTATCGGTATTTACATGAAATGAAAAACAAAACTGAAACACAAATAAAAAATACTTACATAATTGTACGGGTTGGGTCCCACAGACCCACGAGTCAATAAAATACACAGCAACTCGCGAACTTTGACACCCACTTCGTTGTCAGTCCGTATAAATACTAAAGAGGCTCGGAAAAGAAGCTATAGAGGGACAACAGTCAAAGCGATGTGCGCAGAACCCAATGTCAGACGACCGTCCCTTGGGCGGAGCTTGTGAAAGAGGAGGGGGTCAGTTGAGCTGTCAGGCTCTTTGTCCTTGCCTCAAAAAGAAAGGAAAAGGAGGGGATGTAATGTGGGGTTGGGAATCTGGGCGAAGGTCGTACCGAGGGGAGGGGGAAGGGACAACATGTGGCGCTGCTTGAGCTATACCAACACAACTAACTGAAAACATTGATCTGCGGTACTATGCAGGGACTGCTACTACTACGCGGTCGACATTTTCGAACCAGTGAATATACATCCGCCCTCGGCCGTTGTCGGAGCTGAAATGAATACCCCTACCCCTTCATACAGCGGCAGTGGACTCGCCCGGCACTTCTTGCAGTTCTACGGGCCTGGTTGGTCGCTTCCTCTAATGGTGAAGGAGAGGGAGTAGGAGCATCTGCGCAGAGCGAAATTGTAGCGACTCGTTTTGTTTGTTGTCCCACTATAGCAGGATGCACACGCAGACAGCGTCTGCCATCTCTCGGTGGCGCAAAGAATTACATGGCCCTGGGTCTCACAGACCCAACCCGAGCACTGGCGGGTTAATTGCTCACATAACGCACTGTCAAGTCATCATAATGCAATGGCAAAGTCAATTTGCATACGGTGGAGATAAGGTGACGCAACTTTTACACAATGGGAGCTTATGAAAATTCGCTCGCTGGAGTAGGGTAGGTTATATCAGTCACGTGACAAGGTTTTGTCGATTACCAGGATTTGATAACCGCCTGCAGTGATATTCAAGGTTTAATAATGACGAGAATAAAAAATCCTACATATTTTCTACGTGATAAATACACGCAAAACAATCAATTCCTATTACACATATTATACTTATATTCAAATATATTAGTTTTGGTAGTTGACCAAAAAGCCATCAGTTGAAATTTCGAAAACGGGTAAAAAAACCTGGGGTGAGATTTCAAACATTAACTTGAAATTTTGGCTGATCTACCTTATCCTCATGAATTTTCATAAGCGAATATTGACAGGAACTCGGAGAGGAGTGAGCCATGGCATTTGAGTGATTTTGGGAAACCATGTAAAACCATAATCATGATGGCCGGACCCAAGAATCGAACCCGGTTTCTCCCAAACGAGAGTCTGTGTTACCTTTGCACAACCTCGCTCGGTCTGCGTGTGGTGAAACTAACACATCACGTATCATTTCAGTATCAAACATGTCGACTGACAAAGGCGTCAAACATTTACAATATATTGGTGGTGACAGTGACGAAGAGTTGCCGTGTTCCAAGGTAAATGTCTAGTAGGTCAGGCTTTTCACATTGATAACGTGGCATTAATACAATCTACATCCGAACTAGGGGTTGCAATCAGTGAATTGTTTATCACTGAAATTCCTGCTAACAATATGCTTCTGACTGATCAACCTGTAGAATTCACTGGAAATCAGTTAATAGGCAGGTGAAATCCACTGAGAATAAGCAGGAAATCACTTTTAAATCTGTAGTGTTAAGGGCGTTTAAGAGGGATAAAAGTCATAATTTCATTTTTGTATGAAACAATGTTAGTACGTTATCCTCTCACAAAAAAATTAGGACAGTTAGTTAGTTTTCATAGTCAAAATTTGAATGTTTTTAGTTCATACACCTCCTGAAAACTAATGATCGAAATGAAATAATTCACAGTGAAATTACATATCATGGGCTAGGGCTTAAAGTATAATAGAACCCAATACAAAATATTTTTGTATTAAAAAAAATTTCTCAAAGTAGCAGAAAAAATTTTAAAAGTCAGAAATTAAAAAGAAATACAATACATTATTTGAATGGGTTCTTATGTACCTAAAGACCTGTCCCGTTACATGTACGTTCACTGTGAATTATTTTGTTTCGTTATATTGATTGGTTTTCTGGGGGTGTATGAACAATAAACATGCAAAATTTTTATTTTGAAATGCCATTGTGGGAAAACTAGCTGAGCTATTTTTTTTGTAAGAGGGCAATGTGCTCCCAAGTCACGTCTACAAAACTAACACTGTTTCATACAAATATGAAATTATGATTTTGTTTTCCCTCTGGAATGGTCACAAGTCTCTGAAAAATCAACACGGTTTTAATAACTTAAGTTGCTCATTTTTTGACCAAAACGTATGGAATTTCACCGAAGTGGTACATTTCTCACTGATTCAAGTTAAGAGTGTATGCGTGCGTGTCACGCCCAATGGGATGTGTTGCGGGGACCGAGGTGTATTGCTAGAAAATTCGTTCCTTGCTGCTTGTACGCTATTGTCAGTAGAGGGTTCATTCCCCTACCAATATATAATGTTCCCTATACAACTCAGAACTGTGTACAGGCACTGCTCAGCAGGACATTCATCAAAACAATTTATGCTTCGCCACTGAATGGCAAGTGATTTCAGAACAGCCATCGTTTAACGAAGTACACCGCAAGCCCAAGTCCAACACAGGTGGAAAGTATACGAAGATTCTCCGTCTTGCGCGCAGATGCGACGATGTAATGTGACGTGCGTACCCGGGTCGCCCGTACCGTTTAGACGTGCGTCGACCCCTCATACCTTGAACTATGCAAACGATCTTCAGCTAGACGGTAGAGTAGCGGTGTGTTCTCCTTCCCTGCAGCCATCCATCTTCTCCAACCTCCGATCAGGAACAATAAGACGGAGGAGTGGATGAGATGTTGGCGGCATCGTGGGACGAGTAGAGAGTTGTTACTACCGCAGGCTGTGTCGTGACCTGACCTCCAAAGCCCAGCGTGGCCGATGATCCTCCTAGCCTCTCTTCCTTCACAAGCCGTTCACCCGGCAAACACCTCGCGCCCTCGCTACTGCCACCTGGCGAGATCTCTGCGCGACATGTTCAAGTCGACAACATGTGTCTATGCGATTATACAGGATATCAAGAAACAAACACGTAATAAGGACACCACGCGAATCCTGGGCCAAATTGGAGACGAACATGTTAGCGGCTAAATGTACGCACACGATGTGGCAACACTGCACTGAGATTGTTCCCACTTGCGCTCCACGCCCAGGTATTCTTAAGGGCCTCGTCTACCACGCGCTTAAAATGCGTTGCAGCATGTTCGTAAACACGTTTTATTAGAGAAACTGTTCCACATATGCCAAATGTGTCTATGTACGAAAAGAAAATACACTCCAAACGATGACTGAAGAGTTGTTTCAAAGCATCACGTCGATTAGAAAGATCATTTTGAAGCTCCTCAAAATGACTAAAAACAGCTTTTTCAACCGATTATATCTGAAAAACTACTCACCGGATTCGTGTGAAACTACTCTACGAGCGTGCAATGAACTTTACTTAAAACATTTCACCAATAAAAAGATAGGGTCAGCACTGGAAGTGTCAGTCAGGCGAGTGATCTACGATACCACTGCACATTGTTTCAGTGTCTTGTGGTAGAGGCGATACCGCACCAGATGAGCCGGCCAACATCGCCCTTGGCGCCGTGCCTCACACAAACACACGGCCAGTAGGCGGGCGCCTTAAAGTCTATATATTACGTCAAATATACGTAGAATAATGTCTGAACTGCTCGGGATATGAACCAGCAGACATAATATTCAGGTCAGAACAGTAGCAGTAAGATTAGTAAGATACCTGTGGAGCACAAGAGGGGACTAACTACAATGTTGCCACGTTGTACATATAAAATGTCATCGAACAACATTTTGTCACTAACATTTTCGTCTCCTATTTAGCCAAGGATTCGCGTGGTGTGCACAAAATGCGTTTGTTTCAGGACATCCTGTATATTTTGAAAATATGTTAAGGCATATAAAAGACAAGGTCGACATGTCAAAGGCTAGACGAGACGAGTTTGACATGGTCAGAGCTGAATCGGAAATTTTAAAGATCAGTTCGATGTTATATACGGTGTCGACACGATAAAGGTGATGCCAACGTATTAAAATCAAGGTCGCCGTATAAAAGATGAAGTCGACATGTCAAAAGTAAGGTGAACATATCCCAAGGTGAAGTCGACATGTCAATGGCGATTTTTGAGACCATAGCTGGTATTTTCAAGAGTGACGTGTCTAACTTCTTTCGATATGAATATGATTTCTACAGTTTATTTAAAGTTAGCATAACCATTGCTCACTATTTAACTGTAAAAATTTAACAGTCGTCAATTTTATGATTTCATTTCTTGATAGTAAGCCTGGACGAGTTCATTATACATCAAATATACGTTGTTGGTCGTCTATAATACGCAGCGTATAGTAAAAATCGAACGCAATATCAAAATCTTAGATAATATACGTTTACGTTACGTGGTTGCTTGGACGTAATAAATAAATGAATAATATTTCACAGCATAGTTCTTGCAAAATTCTTCAAACCCAAAACAGCAAAATTTTACTACGCTGTTTGCGAATAAAACATACCGAAATATATACGCAAGTAATTTGATTATTTTGAACTAAAAATTCAATATACCTATATTTGGCAAAGTCAACATGCCATAACTTAATATAGTTCTTGCCGTAATTTTTAAGATGTAACTCCTTTTAAAGCCTCTTTATTCTCGTAACAAACGTATACATAATACTACTTTATTTTTAATGGTAATGTCGTTAAAAATTAACTGTTGCGCATATACATAGGTCATTTAACGTCAATCAACATTAGGGATACAAGTAAATTAACCCGTCTGAATTTCTCAGAAACCTCAACGAGATCTCGACTTCCGTAGTCCAGCATTTCACAGTATTTATAGCCAATTCACAGAATATTAAGCCATTTCTCAGGTCCTCCCAAAATTTGTTATAACCAAGCATTTTTATTGATGCTAGGAACGTTAACTTTTGTGAGCGGTGAAATGTAGGGTCTATGCACTTCGTTTATTATTTACAAACCAATATTTATATTAACAAAGGAGCCGCGGTGGTTGGCAGGCCAGACCTCCCGCCTCCTACCTAGGCGATCCGGGTTCGATCACTGGCGGGTTCGAGCCCAGATTTTTCACATGTGGGAAACGTGGCGGACGTTGCCGTTAGCCGGCAGGTTTTCTCGGGGATCTCCCGTTTCCCTCAACCTATCTCATTTCTCCACACTCATCTCACCCTCACCTCATCCAATCTTCGGGCCGGAGTCTCGCTAACCGAGTAGCCGGCACTTGGCCCTCTCTCACATACAATGTGGCCTTGCCCGAAGGCGAGAACACGTAGTGGATTTTCATTTTTCGTTGGAGGAAGGATGCAATTGGGCTGCGTGGATAACGTTAGCAAAACCGGCCATACAAGTTGCAGACTGTATTGAGGGTGGTACGGCCGAGGGTGGATTTACAGGGGGACTCATGACCATCACCCCTTTTCCATAAGGTTACAGTAATTTATATTTTAATTTAGCTTACGCACATCCTTTACTGAAAGTACTGAAGTAGTACGTATTTCTAAGCACATATAACTGAAAACTATTGTAATTTATTACCTCGCATGAAAGGGAAACTAACAGAAATAGTGAACTCTTTCCGACATCCAAGAAATACTAATTTGACTTGGCTCGGCTCTTCTCGGATACGCTGGCTGGAAATGAGTCACGTGGGCATGCGCATGTTTAACACAATCTCACTGTTTGTCGTTTTTTAAGACAGTTTTTATGTCCTTGAAATGACAAGAAAGGAGGACGAGGACAAACAACGCCTTGTAGTTAACAAAAGATTATCAAAGTTATCAGGACGTGGTGTGTAGTGTAACTAGCGGAATTATATCCTGTCCGTGCATCCGCCGTGTAGTAAGCAAGGTCCGTGTTCATGCTAGTACCGCAGTGGTTAGAGTACTCGCCTCCCACCAAAGCGATCTGGGCTCGATTTATGGCAGGGTCGGCACCCGAATTTTCGCATGTGAAAATCGTGCCGGACGATGCCGCTGGTCAGAGGGTTTTCTCGGGGATCTCCCGTTCCCCCCCACCCTTCTCATCCCGACGCTGCACCATACTCACGAGCACACCTAACAAGCTCTATAGACCTGGATGTTGAATGCTGACCAACATACCTTCTCTTCACTTCGTCGTCATGGGTGTAGTGTGCTGTCTTAATTCTGGTAAAAATAAAGCCTGAAAAACATAAATTAATGAACTAATTCTGAAAATAATGACAAGTTTCTGAGACTTTCTTTAAAATATAAACGTGTGTAGCTTTCAATGTTTTAGTACATAACTCATAATACCTCATTTCAGTCTAAATTATTTAATTCTAGTAAGTCCATTGGTTTTTGTTATTTGTACGTTCACCTACCTTGCAAATTTTGACTTTGACAAGTCACTATGGTAAGCTAAAAATGTTCACAAGTGGAAAATGTAGTCACAAATAACGTCTAAAAACTAACGCTGTGTCTTATAAATATAAAATTATGCATTTTCGCCACTTTAACGCCCTGAATGTCAGTTTTACTGTGACTATAAATACGGACTATGGACAGCCTGCTGCGAAGTAAGCTCAACTAGCAGTTTGGTTTACTGAACACTCGATTTCCTAACTACTAATCTCGTCTTTTATTACCTTCTATGAGTTACATACGCAGATTGCGGGCACGTGCATATATGTAAGGAAATCACCCCCCCCCCCTTCCAATTACAAATAAATTTGTCCGGATGAATCTGCATGTAACTGCCATAATTTTTTTATTGTGGTATAACGATTTAGAATTTCCTATGACTCGAAATGAAACAGCGACAAAACTTGTTTTCATTTTTCTGAACAGCTTGGGTCCTGTCTTGCAGACATAGGACTGATCAATTTTTTTACTTTGACGAAGCATCTGAGTTTTATGAAGAATAAAACCACTGGAATTCATTCCATGTAAGAATCAAAACAATGAAGGTCATGCCAATAACAGCAGGATAGAAATTAAAATTAACACGGGAAGAGAACTTAATTAAAGTGCCTAAATTATCTTCAGTAGCAAGAATACAAAACGCTTCATTACAAGCCGGGTGTTTGCGTTATGACTAGTTTAAACCGTTTAATACGTGTATAATTTTAAAACCACGACTCATTGCACGTATGACTTATTTAAGATATTATATATATATATATATATATGTATATATATATATATCCCCTTGCGTGCAAGGAAAGGATATTACACGAACATTTTTCTTTTACCCTCCCGTGTACTAAGTATTCTTTCAGGAGTAGTAAAATGAATTATACTAGAGGATCACGTCCAATTTACTTTTTTTTTTTTAGTTTTCTTTCAATTTTTAATTTTTACTCGGCATAGCGGTTTACGTGGATAAGAAATCTGCTCACTGCCTATTAAAAAAATTAATGACCAAGTGATCGAACAATTTTTATTTCTGTATTCAAATCTATAAATGTTGAGACTGATAATACTTTTAATAGCAATACTTGCTCTAAAAATAGCATGTCCAAGCGTTAAAAAAGTGTAACAAGCAAATAATTAAAATTATTCTACCATTGACAAATAAATAACCTTTAAAGTGAAAGTAACGGATTTGTACATGTCTTCAACAAAAACATCAAACGAGTGGAACATTTATTTTCACAGTGCTGCAATTTATTTGTTGGGACCCAAATCTGCTGCCCTTGAGTTACAAGTCAGGCATGTTTATCACGAGACCAAGGTGAATACACAATAACATTTTTACTGCGATTTATTTATGCCATAAAAATATGAATTAATGTCGTGCTCAAGTTATCAACTTTTCTGACACCAGTGGTTTTGAAAGTATAACAATTGACTTTATTTTGACATAACAACGTTTGATTTTTTTCTGAAACAAGCATACATAATTATCTATCTTGAGAGTGTATTTGGTAATTTTCAAGCATACACTTAAGTCAAGTTAAAGGATTCTAGAACAATCTTGACGAACAATTACAGCAAGTCTCATAAACAAGACTACTGTGTCTAGTTTAAATAAATTGTAAGCTTATAGAAAGATTGATTAAGGCTTGCAGCAAGTCACGTGATAACTCGTACTATGTAGGCTATACGTAAGTAAAATTTTTGTGGAATACAAGTTTTCCACTAGCTTTGATTCAGGTTTGCAGCAAGTCTGGTAAGCAGACTTGCTGGACTACTCACATTCAAGTGAAAAGCTTGCCTCAGGTTTGACTCGGATTAACAGCAAATCTCATGTGCAAACTTGCCATGCGAGTCAGATCAAAAGATTTACAGGCTGCCATTACGTTTCAAACTCCTGCACATGTACATTTCTTTCGCGATTGGGTCACTGTAACTGCAACTTCCTCGAGGACTGTAAACCAATAGCAGACATGTTTGAAAACACTCACTGACTCCAGCGCTACCTTGTCATATGTACAACTGGCCACTTACTGGAGCAGCAGCCAATGAACAAGTATCTGAGGACATAGTGTACATAGGACTGTGGAGTCCAGCTGATATGTCCGGGTCTCTACTACTTGAGCAAACTTGGTATGTGAGTCGAATTCGAGTGAAATGCAAGCTTGCCGTAAGCTTGCATGCTATCTGAGGAACAGTCGTGCTATGGGTAATTCTACTACAAGTTAACGAGAAAATGTGTTTTCTTATGGGAGAGTTTGGTACAGAGAAAAATTCTGCCTCTATTTGCGCTACTATCACTAACAGGTCTAATAGAAGACAGTAGTAAAATTAACTCTAACCAGGTTAGGCCAAATGAGAAGGCATTTTATTTAACTTCAAAGTCGAGCAACAGACCAACTTCAGGTTTCAAGTTATCAACGTCACGTAAGTCTAAATTCACGAAAGATCTGTGATTTGTTAGTTTACAACTCTAACCGACACCAGCGCTCAAGCGGCAGAAATTTTCCCTGTGCCGAACATCTAACATTGATATTTCCCATGTGTAGGATAATTAACCTTAACTGTGCTAAGAGCTAAAAGTGTGGAGTTATCGCGCAGGTGGGACCTTGGATTGTGACGAGCAACTCGCACAGTACTTTATCGGAGAAGTGTGTACAGTTAGCGTGTTGACCGTGGAGAGGGGCGGAGATTTGCGACAGGGCGTGGCGATGTCGTATACCACACAGGCGACGAGGCTCGATGTGGGTGGCATCTACAGTTGGGCTCACCTCGCCGTTCAAACACACACAAGACTTCACAAGCACATTAAAATTGTATAATTACCATGCCTTTACATTTATAATTGTGTTGCTTGCACATGTTTACATTTTTAGAAGAAAAAAAAATAAGTTTAATACTAACGGCAGTTACCACAACTGCAGTACTATACAAAAAGATGACCTTCATATCCTGTAAAGTAACACAACTATTCCTTTTTTTTTTTTAAGGTAAGTAACTAATTTAAGTCCGATATTATTTAATAAATTGCCGTTTTAAATTAAAAACTCTTCCCATTTCAATATTTTTAACAATTATTTTTTTAATGCAAAATCGTATTAGAGGATGAAAGAATACTAAATAGATGTTTAGCAATGAGAAGCCTGTCCAGTGTTTTGATGCTTTTTTTATGTTTTAATTTATGATTATCTGCTTTGTTCCACTGAGTAATCTGTTTATTTAATGTATCATTATACGTTTTATTATTTTTTATTCGTTTTCAACTTACTGTGTTATAGTTTTTAGTCATTTGTATATAACGTTGTTGTTGTATAATTTTACGTGTCACATAACAATGTATTTATTGTTGTTGTGGTGAAAAATAAATTAAATGAATAGGCGTTTGTTGACAATATTTACACAACTATGTGTCCATAATTTGTCTTGCCTTAACAACAACTTGATTCTTTTACAAACATATATACCAAAAATACCAGGATGTCACGTGTTAATTTTCTGTGATGATAGCAGACAAAAAAAATAGTAACTTCAAAATTTAATTTGAAATTACCTGTTACGTGATAATATTGGGAAATGATACTACTTTATTTGAACAATGTGGTGTTACCGAATATTCTCTTATGACTAGGGATAATGATTTATTGCAAGAAATGCAGACTGTTTGCTATAGGCTTCAATATAATATCATATTCATATCTGACCTTTCGTTATTGGACTGGCCCAGTTCTGACTGGGTTAACAATAACACTCGTTTACTGAATACTTGTGATTCATTTCTAAACAACCACGTGATCATCCTCCAGTAACACAAGACGCAGACAGCTACGCTGTTTTGCAAAATACGGAGACACGAAAGATACTGACGATTTTCCCCTATATCTTCATAATACTATTTTTTTTTTTTCATTATTCAGATGTATCTAAAGAAATTTAATTTTGATGCAGACTTCAAGTATGGTATTTCGACTATTTTTACTATACGGATAAATTGAAAACACATTTTCGACTCATAATTTTTTAATGAACTATCACCAAACAAAATTAACACACAGCGTGCAAGCTCTGTATTTTGAATCTCAGTTTCTTTTGTTTATCCTGGTCAAAGGGGAAGTTAGTAGGTGCACTTTACAAGTAGTAAGTAGCTTACTAGTAACAAAACATTTGTTTAATGCAAATAGCTCAGCAGTAATTCTTAGGAACAGTTTTTTAAAGCTTTGTCTTCCAACCCTTTCTACAAAGAAAATAATATTGCTATGAAAAAAAAACTTTAGTAAAAAATTAAGGAACACCAAATATATATATTTTAAGGCTTTCCTTGATAAACCAGATTTATTTCTTGGCTGGACTGAATAGTTGTGTGTAAATACTATCCTCCGTTATTTGTTCGTTGGCAGCTGCTTCAATGAGCGGCCTGTAGTTAGGATTTTCGCGAAAATAATTTTGCACCTGCTTATGTCGTCCTACGTGCATATCTGCAGTTATATTTCACGGTCAATGATTGGGTGTTTTCAACTCTCTGCTTCATGGAATTCTATTTTTAAAAATATCACAAATGTGTGGAGTCTAACTGTCACGTTTTTCTAGTAGTATACGAGCATAAAACAGGGTGTTACATATTTGCATGTCAATATTTTAAGGGTTACAATCCCTCAGCTAGAGCAAGAGCAGACGTAGGGACCTGAAAATTTCGCGTTTTCTTTTAGACACAAGCTAGAATTACAAAAGATGTAAGTTCGCGTCAAGTTCGCATTGGTCTTTAACTAGTTTGACACCTCCTAGAAGTCGCTGAACCAATAATAAAAATGTAACTAAATGTCTTCCATATCACTGTGTCAGAGAGCAACCAATGAACAGCTGGTGTCTACTTGAGTACATAGAATATTCTTGGAGGCTAACCTACAGGTCAATGAACTCGCGAATTTTTCAGGTGTCTAATTATACGAATATATACTCGGAAATGCACCGATTCTGCACTGCAATTCACAGAACATAATGCTTAGTTACAGTCCACGATTTTCCGCGAAAAGAATTCTGCAACAGTTTGTTTCAATGTCTTATGTGCACATATGAAGCTGTGCTTCATGGTTATTGGCAGAATGAATTATTGCACAGATGTGGCTTATTTGACTGTGCCAACAGGATCAAGGTTACTGCGACACCACACGTCTGTGATTTGCGGGTAGAACACTAGAAGCTGAGAGTTATAAACAGCCAATCACTGACCATGAAGCACAGCTGCATACGTGCACATAAGATATTGAAACAAACTGTTGCAGAATTATTTTCGAGAAAGATTGTGGGCTCTATGTATAGTGCATATCGTATGTGATCGTTCGTGTTTGTGTAGGCTGTGGATGCAGCTAGTACTACCATTACTGGTATCTTCATACCAGACGAGAATTATTTAAGGGCGCGGTGCACAGCAAATTTCATTACCACATTTTTATTTTTATATTTGTACCAGTTAATTTTCTCTCGTTTTAGATACAAAATGTGACTAAAATTTTCTCTTATAAAAATTGTTCATCTCGCATAGTTTTTGCGTAATGGCTCGTTAAAACCGAAATTTGCATGTTTCCTCAAAGTAGTAAATTATAAAATGGTTCCAAATCACAATTTTGCCCGACTTCGTGAGCGAATATTTGGTGCACGGGCGACGCGTTCTCTTAGCATAAGATCTCACACCAAACTTTAACTTATAGGTGGGGCCCGGTAGTTTTCACGAAACGATTTTTGCCTCACTTTGTTTCGGTGCCTTACGTGCACATCTGCAGTTCTGCTTCGTGGTCAGTGATTGGATATTTTAACTCTCACGAGCCTTGGGCTTCTTCCGGCAAATCACAGACGTGTGGCGTTGAATGAATGTTATTGCAATTGGCTCAGTCAAATGATATACGGCTCTTCGCATAGACATGCTGCCAATAACTGTGAAGCAGAATTGCAGATGTGCACGTGAACGACTGAAACAAACTGTGGCAAAATTCTTTTAGCGAAAAACAAGGGTCCCTATCAATAGGCAATGGCTTTACCTGATTCGTTATTGTGCCCTACATATCGGCGAATCAGGGGAAGCCACAGCCGTTGGTGAAACAAAAGAAGTGTTAAAATGACCCTTCCTGGCAGGGTTGCCAGATCTAAGGCTGCGGCCTTCTACTAAAGACGGCTATGGGTAATGGTGTTGGCTCAGTACTTTACAATATCTGTGCACGCAGCAGAAACCATGTAACAGCTATATAACTGGGTTTAACGTAACGTACTGCGGCCACTGAAGAGTTTGGTGTTTGTTACCCATTATACACAATGTATGACGTCTGCTGCAAAGCTACATCTGAGACGCTAACGTGTACACGAGGAGGTAAACAGGTACAGTTGACAACAAACGCGGCTTGCCTTGCAACGGAGTCGCCACACGTCTCTGGTCCAATAAACTAATCAACTTAATGTGTAATCTAGCAAGGTGGCGGAATGCTAACACGTTGGACTCGCATTCAGGAGAACCCTGGCAAGAATTCCGGCTCCGGCCATCTTGATTTCGGTTTTACATGGTTTCCCGTAATAACTATAACTGAATGGCGGAATGATCTCTTAACACAGGCCATGACCGAGCCCTTTCCCAGCATATGTGGCATATATGCTCGTGTACAGTTGTATGTAACCGTCTCTAAAAACCTCGCTGTCGACGAGACGTAAAGTCGAATAAAGTAAATTTATGTGTTTATCTCTAACTTATTATATCCCACGATCTCTTACATATTTAGTCCAATGAGTCCGTACAGTACGTGTGTCATACCCAAGTAAGGATAGTTAGAGACACTGGAAAATCGCGAAAATATTTAACATTGTCTCCAATAAACTGTAGTATCTCAATTGTGACACGTGTGAACAGTTTTCTGGCAAATCACACACGACGTTCTGTGTTCAAACTGTACAGTTCTAATCGGGTCTCTTGAAGAGGGACGCAGCGCTTCATATAAACTATAGCCAATATAGGTGCATAACCTTCAGTGTTATACATAGGATGTTGGAGTCTAGCAAACAATCAACTTTTCCCGCGATTTACCAGTGTCTCTAAGGATAGTTTATCTTGTAGGAGCATCACACAATTGATGATACCAAAGAAAAAAAATCATCGCCAATTGACGAGTTCATCTGTACGTGACAGCACTCAGTCACGAGATAGTCCGCGCAGCCGAGTCCAGTTGGCAAG
>PNEQ01019331.1:13989-28385 GCA_003012365.1 Medauroidea extradentata
CTGCCAATCAGCGTGAGGCAGCTGCTCTGCTAGTCGGCAGCCAGGCCAATAGGAAACCTGTAGTAACATGCAGGAGCCAAACAGACACGGGGCTGGAGTCTACAGCCTCGGGCAGCCAATAAGCGGCCAAGTTCGCCTATATCAAACGAGCCGCCACGTCATTTCACGTCTGTATTACTATTTAGTCTGTGCCTGCAGCGAGTACCGTAGTTCTTATGCTGTTTAGTTTTTTTCCTTATCCTGAACGATCTTTGTTCCTGGACTTGGGTTGTGTTTTAGTTCACCGTTTCAGTTGGAGATGGGAAGAATAAACCCCACGAGCTTTCGAAAGCGAGTCTCTCACGACGTCACTTCGAGTTTGATTCCTGACGGAGTCGTTCCCGTTTTCCGCGGACTTTACCGTTGACAACCTGTTTTTTTAGTGGTTCTCCCCTTGCATTCCCCGTTGCTAAATACTCGCCTTAGATCATCGTAACCAACACTCAAGACTTTGTCACAGTGTAAATATTCGATTAGAAGCGGCATTAGGAAGTTTTTTCTTTAACATCGAACCTACTCTTGGAGCAAACAGGGAAATAAACAAAACCACGTGTAACTTGATGCAATGATTTACACAACAAGTTGTATCGATAGAGATGCTGTAATAAGTTTTTATATTTAGTTAATATTTGGACATGGTAAATGTGTCATCTCGTGGATCAATATGACAGAATTACTGAGTTAATATGATACAGTCAGAAGCGAACTATAGCACTTTCATTGTTGTTTATCGTAGTAGCTCTCGGGGCGCACAGGAAAAGTAAACAACGTTAACTATGATTCAGTAATTTAGATAACACTTTATTATAGCGGGATAGATACTATAATTTGTTTGAATCTTAAATTAATAAGTATAAACGGTACTGTGACGTTACTAACATGTCAACTACCTCACAGTTTTTAAAACCAGGACTATTAAAATTCAGTATAACCGAACAGCAACATTAAGAAAACAGCTCTGAAACCCTGGCAACCCAACGAGTTCACTAAAAACCATATAATGTCGCTTCTGTGACGTTTTTAGGAAAAGTCGGGGAAATTCTCCACTCAGCATTCGCGTGTGTTACATTTTCTCGAAAACTAATCAACGAATTGGACACTGTTTGCTGTGAATGTACAAACGATATATCCATATTTGTATGGCTTAAATTTAACAATTGTATTTCCACGAACAAGTTTAATCACTTAACAAATTCAGAAAATTCAGAAAAATTTTAAAAAATCGTAATTATTTTCTCTAAATGTCATTGGAAAAAACTGGGGAGAGTAAAATTGTACAATGAAATTTAGAAATAATTGTTAGCTTAGTAACAAAATGTCGTCATAGCGTGAAATTATTTTCAAATAATAATGCAGTGAATGCGAATGGCAATTGGCGTCTGTTATTTTGTCGAAAACTTCTCTAAAACGAGTATGCAACAAACAACATGAAATGTACGTCCTGAACCCACACGTCTTATTTTAAATAGTATACAAGTGCACTTAAAACTCAATGACCATCAGATAAAAACAGTCCCACAGACATCTCCAATCGCAATATACCTTTTATCATTTCAAGGACACACTGTCATACAATAATATTGAATGATCCTGCACACAGATAGGATGTAACCGTAGATTAACATTTTCAGTGGCTTGTGCTATACACCACCCTCAAGATGGAGACTGCAAAGTGAATTGATACAACGCGGATGCAACTCATAAGCCAAGAACAGCAAAAGTTCGTTGACTGAAAGCTTTCGTGGCAATTGCCGCTTGATTGTCAAACCAGAAGATTCCTTCCGCGATGCGAGACAAAACGTTCGATGCGTTTGTCACTTTGACGTGATTCATCCTTGAAAGCGGAAATAGCAACGTTTGCCAGTGCTTTTTGGGCCGCCTCTGACCAGGAAGGGTCTACCCTTGAACCAGTCGTGCACCACAGTATAAAGGCTGATGAATAGCGATAGGGAAATATTTCACCGGTTCGACGACCTGCCGTCTGGACTCCACAGTCTCGTGTACACGCTTATCTTCAGCTACATTTCCATACTTTCTTGTTGCTCCATTGAGTGGTCAGTTGTACATCGAACAAGGTAGCGCGGGAGTCAGCAAGTGTTTTCATACGGGTCTGCTATTGGTCCATAGTCATCCAAAAAGAGTTTCAGTAACAGTGATCCAATCACAAACGTAACTAACATATACACCGGAGTTCAAAATCTAGCGTCTTCTCAAATGAATTTCGTGAAATTTCCGTGTCTTCACTGATGAGCGAACGACGAGGATCTGCATTGCCAGACGAGTCGGTAAAATCGAAGCAATAGCCACGACACAATTCAAATACTCTTATGTGCACGCGTGAAAATAATTACCAGAGGAGATATTGCCACCTAGCAGACAATATTAATAATTAACAACAATTAAATGAACATCATATGAGGATACCAGAGGGACAGGGTATCGCATCTCGAATGCAGATTATACGAGTGGGAGCCCGTAGACAATCTGCGTACCCCGGAGGATGCCATGTAATGAGGCCTTACAATGAGATGGGCTGGGAAACGGGATATCCCCGAGAAAACCCACCTACCAGACGAATCTTCCGGCACGTTTCCCACATGCGAATATCCTGGGACCGACCCCATTGGTGGGAGGCGAGTGGTCTGACTACTCGGCCGCCGCCCCACACTTAACTTTGTTCGCCGTTCCAACTTCCATCGAAGTATAGGTACCAAGTGAATGAAGACAAGAAGTCGTGATACTTGGTAGGTATAGGTGTAGTGGCCAGACTACTCGCCTTTGGGGATAATCTTGTCCAAAAGTAAATAGATCTCAAATGTCTTTACTTTAACCTCGGTACGGTAAATCTACACCAGGGACGGCCCAACTATCCGGAGCTATGACTGAAATGTTGAACAAAAGCATGTCACATGCCAAGATAAAAAAACATTTCACGTTGACTACCTACTTTTCATGAGCTCAACATTTAAGTTCTTTCTTACGCATTTATATAATAATTTGTACGCAGTGTTTTTTCAGGCAATAATCTATCTTTTTGAAGTTGGAACACAGTCTCCACAGTAATTCAAAAAGGAGCATTGCCGTATATGAAAATGTTTAAATATTTATATAGTCGATGTAAACAATTTTGAAATATTGTGCAAATGCTTCAACTTTTGGCGGACCATTCAGAATGCAGTGGCAGACGTGTTTGTCCAGCGGGCGTAGGATTGGCCGTCCCTGATCTACACGTTTTGATAGTTAAAGTTTGTTTCATGTTAGAATTTCATTTTTACATTTTTTGACAGTTGTGTTGGCGTCCTTTTCTACGGCTGTTTTGGTGAGGAAAACACCTATGTGTTCCTCCACCGCAGGCGATTTCAGCACTATCAAACTAAGCTGACTTGCGAACTATGTTTTATATAAAGTATTTTCCTGTAGAACTTTACACACATGATTGTCTTCAGAACTGTCAAATGCTTGAAATCTTATGTAAGACAGTCTTATAAATTGCACAATTCAACCGTCAGCCGAGTACACTTGAGCATAAATAAAATGTCGCAAAGGTAAATTTTGGTTCTACATTACAACAAGTTTTAAAATAAATTCCAACACAACTGTCAAAAAATAGAAGTCTTACATGACTGCTTGGGTGACTTAACTTATATTAACAAGTGGCAGGGAATCTGGATGTATCTGAAAAGAAGAAAGTTACTAGGATTTGGAAAGAGCTCACTTTACCAATGCAACGCGTTTACATGTGTACAGATCGTTCGGAATAAAGTGAGCACTAAAATTTTACCTTTAAAAAATATCACTAGCCGTTAGTGCATATAATTCATCATTAACCGTAGTCTCATTATTGCTTGTATGGTTGGCAACGAAATAACCTAATGTAGTTCCGTGTATTTAATTTTTTTTTAATTCAACACTGCTGAAACAATATCAACCGAAATTGACGTAATTGTAGGTTAGGTAATCTATAAACTTTTTTTTATCGAACGTAATCGATTCATACTGATTGAAAGATTTATCTTAGGTCTACATGTGCAAATATCAAGTGACGTGTCCAGAGAGGTTAGATAATTTCCGCCGTCAGGCGGAAATATACCAATTGGTTGAAAATAGACCATTAGTGGGAATTTTTTGAGTGCTCACTTTATCTCGAACCGCCTATAAGGAGTATGGAGAGACTCACCGTCCTCGCCGGCGGGCAGGTGGCTGCGGATGAGCCCCACGGCCTCGTGCAGCAGGTCCTCGCGCGTCACGTCCAGCGGCAGCATGACGAGCGAGCCGACGGGCGCCGGAGACGAGTGCGGCGTCTCCTCGGCGGCCTGCAGCGTCTTGATGCGGGCGCGCATCACCTTGGCGGCGTCGCCGTCATCGGGCGACTTGAAGCCGGCCAGCACGCGGAAGCCGAGGCGCGCCAGGTGCAGCGCGCACTGCAGCCCCAGCGCGGAGTCGCAGCAGGTGACGAGCACGGCGCGGCCCGCCCCCGCCGCCTCCTCCTCGTCCTCGCCGCCGCCGCCTGCCACCCCCGAGGAGATCCTGCCCGCGCCACTGCCGCCCTTGATGCGGCACAGCAGGTACATGAGCAGGGCGGCCGCGATGCAGCACAGTGCTACCAGCTGCAGTGCCAGCACCAGCGCAGTCTGCTCATCCATGGCCCATCAGTTGTCTGCAATCATGTACGAAGACGCGCATTTAAGACCAAGTTTTGTGGTAATTATTATTTTTTTAAGCTTAAACGAGAGCAGATATCAAAAATCTGTCTGGCAATTTTGTTTAAAATTGTTTTTTGCCGTGATAACTATTTCTTTCAAAGCAAAAAAAAAAAAAATATATATATACGGTTTCGTCTAAAAAGTCAATTAACAAGAATTTCGTTAAATACCTTATTATCTAAAACCATAGTATTTACTACCATGAAAAATCCTGCCATTATACGTAAGACGATTTTAAACAAAACTGCCCAACCATATATATTATATCTGCTCTCGTTTAGGTGTAAAAAATTAATATCGTTAAAAAAGTAGAAACTTGAGAAAGCATGGCCTTAAGAGGGCGTGGTATATAATTCAGCACTAATAGCATCAGTTTAGAATTGTAGGTTTATCGAAGCAAATTTGCAAAAAAAAAAAACAGCAATCCTAGACAATAGTTTTTGCCAACTTCCTGAGCAAACATTTTTTCTCGAGTAACGTAAATCTGAAGAACAATCTCTGACGCCAAAATCTCGTACATTTAATTGCGGCGCAAGAGATCACGCTTAAGAAATGCATCATTCTGGGTAAATGTTTGCTCGTTAAGTTGGCAAATATAATTATCAAGGATTACTGTTTTGTAGTTTTTTATATTGACTTTCAAAAAATGTAGATCTCAATAATTCAGCTCTTATTTACCTACCACGTCCTCTTAAGGACGCGGTCTACCACAATTTTCATCATAATTTTTTTTTTATTAGTTCCAGAATATTTTCTTCTTATTTTAGACACAAAATGTGACTAAATTTGGCTTTAATGTTATTTTTTTTTATCTCTCACAGTTTTCACGTAATGGCTTGTTAAAGTAATATTTTACATGTTTCAGTTTTAACGACTACACTAAAACCAACTGATATACCAAACTCAAAAAAATCACAGTGGATAAAGACATTGCAGGCTGCAATGACATGTACATAAAATTAAAGAATACAAATTAATTGAATTTTAACAAAAAAAAGCTGAAACTCTAAAATAAATATTTAAAAAAATCAATATTTATTACAAATAATTTTTTTCTTTAATTTTATGAGTATGACATTGTAGCCTGCAATGTCTTTATTCACTGTGATTTTTTTGAGTTTGATATATCAGTTGGTTTTAGTGTCGTCCTTAAAACGGAAACATTCAAAATATGACTTTAACAAGCCATTACGCGAAAACTGTGAGAGATAAAAAAATTTCGTAAGAGCCAAATTTAGTTACATTTTGTGTCTGAAATAAGAAAAAAAAATCTGGTACAAATAAAAATAAAATGATGATGATGAAAATTGCGGTAGATCGCGCCCGAAGGCGGGGGTCGAGTGGAAGAATTCCAGCTCCGTGACCCGGTGGAATGGAAACAAGGCGTGGCAGACGAGGCACGCACTGGCACGCGAGACAGCGGCCTGACCGACCATCCGCAGCGCGCAAATACAAAAAAGGAAAGAAAAAAAAAACAAATAAAAGAAATGGAGAAAACGCGGGGCCGCGAACCCGCCCCTGCATAGTCCGTCGAAGACGGGGAAGCGGTAAGAAGTGGGTTAGCGGACCGAACAATTGAGCGGCCAAATGGGCGATCATCTGGTGCGTGGAAATGGACTCCGTGACCCCGCGCATGCCTTCATGTCTCCGAAGAGCGGAGAAGAAGTTACTGTCACAGGACTTCTCGTTTGTGTAAAACAGCTTGGAACCAAGAGGTCACGGGTTCAAGTTCCGGGCACAACTTTAGGAAGTGTGAGGTGGAGCGATTTTGGTCAGGACTTCACATGTAGGTTGGTCTTTAGCTTTGTTGAGTGGTGACATGATGTGGGTCAGTGGAGTCGCGTGGAGTGCTCCAAGGTGTGCGGTGCCCAGCAGTGACTATACGCAACACTGAATTGTCTGAGGAACCATTTGACTTGTATGGTCAGGAACACTCCACAGCCAGTAGCGTACAAGAGGCAAGGTACGAAATATCCTATACACCTTGGTCTCTGCAACAACACAACTGCTCAAAGCGTATAGTCGCTGCTAATACCGCACACCTAGGAACACAGCCACGCTACGCTACTGATGTGAGCATGGAACAGTGCATGGAAAGAAGGACCGAAGGAAACGGGAGATTCCCGAGAAAACACGCCGACCAACGGCATCGTCCAGCGCGATTCCCACACGATAAAATACGGGGACCGACCCCGCCGGGAATCGAATCTGGGTCGACTTGGTGGGAGGCGAGTGCGCTAGACACTGGGACAACCGCGGCCCCTGTAGAAACTTACGAAATTGCAAGAACTGAAGCTTTTTACCCAGATTTTAATGAGGTCAAAACAGTATGCATCCTCAATTTAGCGAGAGTGCACGATATAAGGCACTTCCTAACTTTGAGGCGGAGGGGGGGGGGAGGCCAGAATTTAAATACCCCTACTTACAGAGGGTCATGCATATTAGACACACTAAGAGTAATATTATTACGATAGAGAAAGGGTAAGAGAAGTAAGGTAGGTGGGCCTTACGTCTCATCGACAACGAAGTCATTAGAGAAGGTAAGACAAAACACGACACAATGGCAGGAACTTGAAGAGGATTCAGACAAGCCTTTTGTTAAGGAACCATCACAACATTCGCCTGGAGCGATTTCGAGAAACCATGGAAATCCGAAATCCGGATGGCAGGAGTCAGAGATCGAACATGGGTCCTCCCAAATGCTGGTCCAACGTATTACTGCTGCATCAAATTACGCTAAAAATTTTGGGTTGTATTTTCGAGTGTTTTTGGAAGGAAAATATTAATTTGCTCATAGTTTTCAGGGAATTAGAAATAAAAGCATGGTGTGTCGTACCGAAATGAAAAAAAAGTCTGGTACTGAGATAGACCTAATATAATTTAACATGTAATAAGTCATTCCTTATCATTGGTCTCGTCGCTAAAGACCCGAGCTAGGCAGCGCCCTTACGTATTGCAGGGTTGCACAAACAGTGTCAGTTTCTATGGGAATCAAATCAGTGGGAGAAACCTTTCAATTTCAATAAGTTCTTCTAAACAGTTTTTGGTGGCAAATAGTGCGACATTTTCACGCACGGAGACTAGAACTTGCTGAACATGCGATTAAAAAAAAATTAACAACAGGAGTCGTCGCCTCACTGATATTACTCTTAATAAAACCAGAATAAATTTTATATTATGAGAAAAAATAAAATAACCCCGAAAAGATGCGTACTAAGGCACAGGGAATGTAATAAAACTTTCCCTTCAGTGTGGAAGAATGCTTTTATTCCCCGTCTAAAACGCACTCTAACAATCTTTCAACATGTCAAACTTCCAGAAGCGAGGTGACTTCTATAGGAGAAACTCAAGAATACTTTTACACGCCTAATAAGCCGGGTTTCTCTCCTGCAATTACATTTGAGTAATTTCATCGTAATATTCCGTTAGATCAGGAAGTATGGCAGCATACTTCATACTCGAAGTACTAGTATAGTAAAAAAAATTGATGCTGTCGCACCTCCAAGATGTATAATTTGGTCACTTTCAGTTATGCCTCTATTGTAACGCATCGTTCAATAGTCTTTCTCATGGCAGTACCAACATTTATTTAGCGTACATGATAGTTGTATTTTGTGAGTTGATTCCTTATTATTATGTACTTTTCATAGTTTTATATTGAAGATAATACAATTACCATAGGTAAACAATATTATTAAGCGTTAATTACGTGTATTTCCAACATGAAGGGTGGTATTACGTTTACAGTGAAAGTTTCTGATATCTAAATTTGATTTTCCACTTGAACTTCAAACGCCAATATCTCGGAGCTATATCTTTTGGCTTGTGCCCCTATTGATCCAGAGGTGTGAATAGGAGTTAAATGGTCCCCCTCCCCCCTTACATTTACTGCAATAGAGTACGAGGCAGGCAGATAGTTATTTATACCGTGTTAAGGTGGCTATCTAAATAAGAGAGTTTGTGTGAAGGAAAAGCCGTTGGAGTTCTAAAGGTGCCGCTGGCCGGTGTATGTAATGCATTATCTCCTCTCCGCGCAAGCCACTCAGCTGGCGTGCAGTGCTTCACTATTCTTCTTTTTTCCATGGGACTTTTAAGCGGTGGCTATATCATTTTATTTTGTGGGAATCTTCTTGATTTTCGAATTCGGTTGGTAGTTTGCCGTCCAGATACGCCAGTCTGAAAATGCTGTTCTTAGCCATTCGAGGGATCTAAGATCATGTATCTAATGAGCGTGGTAAGTTTTTAAATGTATAGCTACATGGCCTAAATAAAATGTGTTTTTATAGTAGGTAAACACATGTAATGCACGTAAGTAGTTTGTTTCGAAAAAAAAAATGTTTGCAACTCGCTGCAAGATCCCGCATTATTTCTCACTCTGAATCTCTGTTCATTTCTTTTAGATTCAAGAATTTAGTAAGATTTATTTTATAATATGACAGTAATACGAGCGTGCCTAATCACATTTCCTTGTACTTAGCACGCTATTAATGAGCAAGTAAATTATTGAACATTTTGAATAATATAAAATTTGATATAATTGTTCTCTCTCGCCGTATTATGAAAAGCAAATGACACCAAGTAATAATGAAGTTCAAAAGTTCGCACATTTTTGTTAAGTTTAATTCTGCTAGAGACGTCAGTAGTTCCTCTGAATCTTCAGTTGTGATAGGCGTACGCAGTGAAAGAAGAATATATACCTACTTATGTTAAAAGTTGGACGACAGTCCTGTTAGGCTGTCGGTACTATATCTGGATAGTTAGCACATCAATCTGCTTTGTACGTTCTGTAAAAAACAAACTGCCTACAACCTAACTGGACTGTCATACCTACTTGTAGGGGCCGCGTCTGGTGCAGTGAATACAGAACTTGCCTCCCACCAAAGCGACCCGGGTTAGATTCCCGGCGGGGTTGGTTCAACGGATTTTCGCATGTGGGAATCGTGCCGGACGATGCCACTGGTCGGCGAGTTTTCTCGGGGATCTCCCGTTTTCCCCACCCCATCATTCTGGCGCTGCTCCGTACTCACATCGTGTCACCCTTCACCAGAGCTAAAGATCTACTTGTTAAGGCTCGGTTTCAGTCGCCATTTTGAATTTTATTATTTTTCACTTTTTTGGAATCCTGAGAAGAAAAATGTTAAATCGGCGTCTATGCCGCAAATTATATTTACCTTGGGCTACAGTACAAGCATGGCAGTAGAGCTAGCAATGTATAGTTAGGTCGCAATTAGTCGGGAAAATTATGAATGTAAAAAAAATTTGCTACATTCATTGCGGCGTAATTATAAGTTAACAGCTAAATCGCAAGGTCTGTACTGTAGCGATATGTAAATAGAATTTGATGTATAATCGCATACTTAACATTTTTCTTCTTAGAATTCCAAAAAAAAAGTGAATAATAATAAAATTCAATATGGCGACTGAAACCTAGCCTTAAGAGCTGACTAAAATATCTTCGTTCACGTAACAGGTTAACGGTATCTGCAACAATACTTTTCTTTCGGTGCGAAAGTGAACATACAGACTGCCCAGAAACAAGTGCATAAGAACCGCACCACGCTAATCCTCGGCTGAATTGGAGACAAAAATGTAAGTGGCAAAATATTGTACAACGACATTTTACGTTCACAATGAGGCAACGCTGCACGGGCGTAGTCCCCTCTTGAGCACCACGGCAAGGTATTAGTTCATGTACGTTACGTCTAAGAAAACGTAGCATCATGTTTGGACTGCTCGGAATTTTACCCTGGGCCATGGCCGTAGAAGAACAGGTCTGGACACTCGCCTGGAAACGTGACCCCCTTGTT
Source organism: Medauroidea extradentata (assembly GCA_003012365.1). Lineage (NCBI taxonomy): Eukaryota > Metazoa > Arthropoda > Insecta > Phasmatodea > Phasmatidae > Medauroidea > Medauroidea extradentata. The sequence continues at coordinate 24,539 of PNEQ01019331.1, forward strand.
GTTTGGCTGCAGTTAACTAAGTTACCGAGAATATTGTATTTTGTTGGCGCTACAGTTAGGGCTGTCTGACTCAAACTCCGCCCACTTCCTTCCCACTAAGATAAACAATTTATCAAAATGTATTTTTTATCAATTTTTTAAATACTTCCTTTGCTTACAAATTTAAGGAAAAGGCTTCAGCAATCTTTATTTACTTTATAAATTTAACAATGGAAAAAAGTGGGCGGAGTTTGAGTCCGACCGCCCGAAAAACAGCGCCAAAAAGTACGACATTCTCGGTAACTTGACTAACCACAGCCAACCAACAAGGGGGTCAAGCAAAATACATTGGTAGATGGGCTAGTGTCCAGACCTGTTCTTCTACGACCGTGGCCTGGGCCCATAATATGAAGGTCAAAACAGTAGTAGTAAGATAAGTAAGGTATCCGTGAATCTCAAGAGGGGACTGACTACTGTGCTATGTTGCCATATTGTGCACGTAAAATTTCATCGTAGAACATTTTGCCATCGTCTCCAATTTAGCCCAGGATTCACGTGGCGTGCTTATTATCGTTTGTTCCTGGACGTACTGTATGCATAATAAGTGGCGTACTGAAGTTAGCCGGGCGCCACAGTGGCGTTCATGAAGGACATTGCATTGTTTACGTCGAGGCACAAGCTGCAGTCACATTCTAAGTAAGGAGTGAGATCCTGAGCTGACAGTTGACACGGACGCCCACGCGACTAATGCGGGACCTTGCGGTGCCTTGTACAGTCTGCTCGGCCCCAAAACACACCGCCGATGCGACCATAACAACCTCGCTCCGTGCATGGGCAGCATGATAGAGCGACCGAGAACAATGAAGTTGTTGTCGATGGACGACACGTTATGATGTCGGGAGAAAGTTTATGGCTCACAGTTGGATCTGACGAGAATAATGAAACATACGCACAATTTATTAGCGCAAGAACTTAATTGCTTGTAAATATTTAACCTCTGTTACGCGTCTTGTCCTCGAGATTTGAGTGGCAGTAGAAATAAAATCACAAATGTCAGTCTATTAAGGTCCTTCAGGCATCGCTCTTCAGGTTGCAGTGTTTTCGGAAATATTGTTTTTAACGCTAATTAGTACATTTATCAAAAATTCATCCTTACAGTTTTAATACTTATATATCATCGTTTGTACCTAAAACTTCCTGTTGCATTACACCGAACGGATTTGTAGATTTTTGCCCTTGAAATATTACACATTTTGCTGTCAAAATAAGCCAAAATGAAGCAAATTAACTTTTTGCTAACAAGCGGTATATATTATTTTAGAAAATGCTCTGCCAAAATTGTGTATCGTATGACTGTACACAGTCTCAAATTTTTTCAAAGCATGTGGTTAAAAATATTCGCCTTATTTGCAATTTTTTTAACAATAAATGAAAGACCATGGCCTTAAAGGGGAGTGTTAGACAATTGCATTGTATTTTCAGATTTTGAACCTTAACATTTATTCAAATTGTATTATCAAAATATTTTCTCTTCTCGGTAAACTGCTTGACATAAATAATAATGGCATTTTCCTTTAATTTTTCATGCAGAATCATTGCGAGAGAATTATAGGTTAACTTTCAAGAATTCTCTTGCAATGCTTCTGCATGATAAATTAAAGAAAAATTCCATCATTATTTATGTCAAGCAGTTTACCAAAAACATATCCTATGCGTTGTAGAAGATAAAATTTTGATAATTTAATTTGAATAAATGTCATGGCTCAATAACTGAAAATACAATACAATTGTCTAACACTCCCTCTTAAAATCGGGGAGAAACGTAATTTTACGGGGTAAACTTCGTGATACTAAGATTTCGAACTTCAGTACCAGAAATATGTTGGACGTTTTAACTGTGATAATTGGTTTACTTATTGCTGAAACCCACACGTGCTCTCTGTTGGTGAACTTGTGAACTCGGTCTACAGATCCTTCCAAACTTTGGGAAGTCCGCAATATGGTTTGCCACGACATTAAGATATATTACGGTATATTGTCAGTTTACAATATGCGATAGTGTCAGTTCTGTAGACATTATTTGGGAGTATATTTTCCTCTTCCAAAATAATACCTCAGCTGATTTTCCTGTAGTAGCAATTCAAAGTCAAAATCTGCATGTTTTTACTTCATGCACACCGCGAAAACTAATCAACATAATGGAGTGCAGTAACACATTGAACCCGCATGTCACGAGCTATTGCTTGACGAATTTGAAAACCCATTAAAATAATTCTGTATTTAAAAAATTGTTAAATGTAGTACAAATCCCACCACCGTGGATTCATTTTCTTCCACGGAAAAAAATTTTTCCTTACGTGAAATGCACAATAATCTGCACAGTAAAAGTCACTTACATGGCAGCGAAATTCCACGAATACACGAGGAAAATAATCGTACGACATGCAAAGGACTTACTTTTAAAACCTCGTAAAGGTTCATTGGAATATTTGACATGCGTTAGAGAAATAGTGTTCGACAACATTCCTTGGAAATCCAAATATTTCTGGTGGAGGACCTAAGGAATCCCCCCCCCCTTTTTCGGCTTGATTTGGAGGGTATGGGGGGAAATGGTGTATTATAACAATTCCAGGTTCGGTGACTCCCCCCCCCCCCACAAACTTAAATCCTGGCTAGGGCCCTGGTTGTAGCAGTTGGAAGCAGTTCCTAAAGGCGTAGTGATCACTAATACCTCGTATAACAATATCGGACTCATATATTTTTCAGCATGGAGAAGAATGGAAACTATCAACCAAATGGGAAATTATTGAAGCCCCGGCATATAATAAAATGTGTGCATTGTTCTCTGTGGACTTCGTAAATTATTTTTATTAATATCAAAGAAATGTACACTTCGAAGAGGGCAAAGAGCATGGGTGGAACTTCAGCATTTTGGTTGGTGTGGCAAAAAAAGTGACACCAATCCAGCCAATGAAGTGGGTGAATCGGCATGTTTCCTCCAGGAATATTTGGATTCCAAGGTGCAAAATAGTGCTATTTAAGTAGTTCTCAGCCGAGTTATTGTGAAAGATAGTGTAGCTGAAGGGGAGGGTAAAATTATTTTTGTTTGCTATCAACAATATTGGGGTGGCAAGTGCTCAACCTTTGACACCCTCAAATCCCACCTATGGCAAAGAGATGTGAAACAAAGTGATAAAAAGGGCTAATCCCAATCATTTATTACTAGGATCCCTAGCAAAAAAAAAGTGTTTCCAATAATCAGTGTCCGGTATTGGAATACAAGGTATTTGATGATCATTTGTCAATGACTTGATCGCCGAAGTGCGACAGCCAAGATGCTTGCTCTGCTGTCTGTGACGGCAAGTGCGGGCATGTCGCCCAGGGCAGTGGTGGCGACAAGGCGACAAGTTGCGTCACTGCGCTAGCGTAACTCCTTGCACACGGAGCGCAGGTCGTTCAACTGCCGCCGTACAGCGCTGCCGTCGCGTCGGTCCAGCTGTGGGCAGACACAATCCCGCTGCAGCTTCTGATACATGGTGACGATGAGAGTGGTGCTGTTGATGGTGATTATGATAATTATGATGTTGGTAGTGTAGAGAATGGTAGTATCAAATACACTATAAACCAATACCTAGAGCCCGGTAATTTTCGCGAAAAGAATTTTGCAGCACTTTGTTTCAGTGCCTTACGTGCGCACCTACATCTCTGCTTTGTGGTCAGTGATTGGATGCCGTAACACCCAGCGTCTGGAGGTTAAACCCGCAAATCACAGACGTGATGTGTGGTAGTTATCCGTGTACTGATTGGCACAGTCAAATGAGTAACGACTTTGCACAAAAACACTCTGTCAATAGCAATGAAGTTGAAC
>PNEQ01019332.1:6026-36665 GCA_003012365.1 Medauroidea extradentata
TTTTTTTTTTTTTTTTTTTTTTTTTTTTTTTTTTTTTTTTTTTTTTTTTTTTTAGGTAAATATTAATCTTATGTATTCGCTTATCTTAACTATGAAATTGAAAGTAATATTTTTTACCCTTGCGTTGAAATGTATGAATGCACAACATTTTTGCTTTCTGCAATTACCAACTAACAAATCAGCATGTTCGCATACAAGCTTTGTTTCCCACAGTACTTTTCCCCTGCGGTGACGTCAGGGGGCGTGTACTTCAAGTCGTCCATTGTGATATCGCCTCTACGGCCTAAGTCGTAAACGCGCGTGGTATCTTGAATATCACATTTATAAGTAGTATTTTTTTTTTTTTCGTAGATAAGCACTGTGGACGCACGTTTACGAAAAAACGTAACTCTGAACACGCTGCATGCAGTTCGAGCGCCATCCAGGCGGCCGCCTTAAGACTTGGCTTCAGTCGCCGTATTGAATTATTTTATTTTTCGTTCTTATGAAATTCTGAGAAGAAAAATGTGAAATGTTCTACAATAATATCAATTCTATTCACCTTGCGCTACAATAAAAGCATCGCAGTTGAACTTTTAGCGTATATTTAAGTCGTAATCAGTCGAGCAAATTAAGAATATAAAAACAGTTGCTCGACTTATAACAGCTCAAATATACGTTAAAGATTCAACTGCGATGCTTTTATTGTACCGCAAGGTAATTAGAATTTATATTATAGTAACAAATTTCACATTTTTATTCTCAGAATTTCATAAGAGCGAAAAATAAAATAATTCAATATGGCGACTGAGGCCGAGCCTTAAGCCCAGTTTACACTGAAAAAATAACAGTAACAACGTTAATTAAAAAAATGTTATCAACAAATTCTAAGCTATGGTACACTGTTTTATAGCAATGTTGATAGCAAATGTGCTATTATAATTAACATCGCTGAAAACACCAATGTTACTAACAAAGTTGTAAGAATGGTAAACGGAAGTTAATATCAATGTTGGTGACATAAATTCCTACAACATAGGCTCGTAACATTGCTAGTAACATTTGGTACCAACAACCTGTAATCTAGACCGCCCTAGAATGGGTCATGAAAATAAAGTTATCAACAGTGTTGGTGACCAAGTTATTAACATGTTTGTAAAATTCATAACTTTTGTTGCTAGCAAATATGTTGATAACAAGTGTTATTACTATTTTTTTTATAAATATTAACAAAGTTAATAACATAATATTGGCAACAATGTTGATTACATGATGAAGTCAACCATTTTCAAGTGTTTTTACATTGTTAGTAACTTTGTTGGGAACACGTGTTATTAGCAATGTTATAATTGGTGTAAACTAGGCTTTACGCTGGAATCACCCTAGCGCGACTGGAAGAGCGCGGTGCGAGTGAAGATATTTTGGTCAGCGCTCAACATTGAGATCTTCAGCGATGGTGAGGGGTGACATGAAGTGAGTATGGTGCAGCATTGGAATGGAAGGACGGGGGAAACGGGAGAACCCCGAGAAAACCTTGGTGGAAGGCGAATGGTCTTACAATTCGGCCACCGAGTGCGATGCGGTATTAAAAATTATCATTACTGCGAACATCACTTCTTCTGCCACGTGAATATATAGTTCCTTGCCATTACATGCTGACATCTAGTACGAAAGCCATTACTTTTTACGGCATTAAATTCCCCCTCTTTTTTTTTTTTTTTTTCAAATATTATGTGTAATATATTTCAAGTATCCACTGGCTTTCCTAAAAGTGAAAATTAAGTCACAATTACATGTTTGCCGAAAAGGTAATGGTACATAATAACTAACAAAAAACTCTCGCGAAATAAATAAATAAATGCAATTTGCTACCAATTCACCAGTTTTACCAACAATTGCGCACAAAATTACATTCAGTTTTCGTTTTACTAGCTTTGCCACGTTGACGTCGCAGAAGCCTCGATACTGATTGGCTGAAAAGTTTTGTTATTCGCTTCGCGCACTTTGCGTCGCCTCCGTCACGCTTTTGTAATTCCAGCATTAGGCGTGCTCTATGTAGTCAACTCTTACAAGTGGCTTACACTAGAGTCTTCGCTACAGGAGAGAAAATGTCTGACTGAAAGCTTGTATCCACAATCAGATATCGACGGGAATTTTCGAGGTGAGCCCAGCTCCTTGATGTAAGATACCGCAGCTCGCAAAATTTACATTCGCTAAGCCGTCCTATTCCGTACCCATGATTTCCATTGGCGATGTTTTATTTAAAAAAAGGTCAAGAGAGATAAGCTGACCAGATTTCTAAAAAAACAATTACGACCCGGTCAGGCGTAGTTATGAAAAAAAGACACGCGTGAATCAACTAATGGCTATATGTTTTTTTATGCTGTCAGTAACTTTAGTTGCATTTCGGTCAGTTGTGAGGATATTCTGGGAGTACGTATTCACCGGATATGACGTCAGCAAACGGCGGAAACTGTCAAGGATGTCCACTTAAAACAAGTAGCTGATGTGAGGTAGGCTAGAATGCATTAACATCGCAAAAAACAAATATTCTTAAAATAATTTGAGTTAGTTTTTATGTGCAGTTTGCAGCCTAATGTTACGTTTCATAAGTGTAGTGGAAAAGTTATATAATATTGGGGGAGGGGGACTAAAAATAAAAATGGTGGTGAGGAGACGAGCTCTAGGTGACTTTATGTATTACAATCATTTATGTTTTAATTTTCATAATTATTTATTTGATATTTATGTAAAGTATCAAATAAACAGTACATTTTTTTTTATTATTCCTTTCGAACATCTACATTTAGTGTCAACTTTAACAAATCATGTGCTGGTACGCAAAAAGGAGTAATTTAATAGGTTTGCCTCAAAAGGGATTATTTCTGAATTGCTAGTGACTCAGTAACATGTATTCAATGAGCTTGGAAATCGTATGAGGGCAGAATGTTAACATGTAGCTTAACTTTATGTGTATGTGCAGAACCTACCAGGTTTTTGGAAGCAGATAAATAAATTAGACAATTTCTGTTAGAAACGTAGTGAACTAACACATTTACCGTAGTCATGTATTTATAGTGGCGTAAGTTTGTACGTTCGATAGCAACGCAAGATATTGCACTTATATGTCACTGTGGCCAATATCGTATTGCAAAGCTAGCAGAAACTGTTATTAGAAGATTGATAATTTTTTAGTTTGTCTAACGTCAGTTATAATACTTCGCATATTCCGGCCGCTTGCCTCCGTGGCTAGTTCTCCTGGCCGATGGGCCAAGGGTCCCGGGTTCGAAACCCGAACCGGGACGAATTTGCAGTTACCTCCCCAGGTTCAGCACTGGGTGTTGTCACAGAATATTGAGAGATACAGAAGTGAAATTGCCGGTAGGATGGCAAACTCAAGTCACACACGCCATCAAAATGGCTTCGCTGGCCAGCACGGTCTATAAAGGTAGAGGTCTTGACACTGAGGAATAAAATTTGATTCTAACATGCACGTCACGGAAATCGCGAAATTCTCCCATCTCTAATTATTACGCACGACACGTAGCTGTCAGCAGACCAATAACAGGCATCATATATTTCAATAGTGGTATTTGTTATTGGCTCGGTAAAATAGCGCAGCAGTTCCATGTATAAACAAAAGCCAGTAATCTTTTCATAAACTTAACATACGTTGAAACCCAGCAAACAGTCGAGTTTTCCCACTGTAAATCACAATCTTTGGTGATTGTTGTGAAACGTACATACAGGCCATAAAACAGTATCCTGCACAAACAGAAGTTGCGAGATACGTGTGTGAAATATTTTCAACAGCATCCATACAAACGTAACGTATAAGTACACCACGCAAATTCTGGGATAATTTGGAGACGAAAGTGTAAGTGGCAAAGTGTTATACGCCATTTTACATGCACAATGTGGCAATACTGCACAGGTAGTCTCTTTTAGCGTTCCACGACCAGGTAATATTTTACGTACTTTCCGTCCAGTAAACATAGAATCATGTTTGGTCTGCTCGGGATTTTAACCAGCATCCATAATATGCAGGTCAGAACAGTATATAGTAGTAAGATTAGTAAGATATCTGTGGAGCGCAAGAGTGGTCTAACTGCAACGCTATGTTGCCACATTGTGCACGTAAAATGTCATCATACAACTTTTTGCTACTAACATTTTCGTCTTCAATTTAGCTCAGGATTCGCGCGGTATGCTTATTATTAGCTTGTTTCTGGACAGCCTGTATATTGCATCATGTGGATGTAGCTTTAACGATTCCAGCATTTGTAGAGTGACACGTTACTGGAAACCACAATTTCTACTAGGAAGGTCGGCGCGTGTTACGTGGAAGAAATTACTGAGCCCACACACTTGTGTGCACGCGAGGAGTTGGGTCCGCTCTAGTGCGCAGTAGTGGTTGGTTGGTCCCGCTGCGCAGGTGTTCGCCAGTTGGGCAGGGGGTGGAGGGTCAAGCCGAGCCGAGTGCTTGCACATGTCGACTTGTTATCACCGCTCCCGACGAGGAAGCTACGCAGGTGGTTACAGGGCTGTCCAACGCGTAGGAAACGACACTATGTAACTGGCAGTGTGACGTATGTGCCAGGTAGTCGTTTGGCGCTTATGTTAATTCACTCGCTGGAGTAAGGTAGGTTATTTCAGTCATATTACCAGGTTTTGTCGATCACCAGAATTTGATGGACGCCTGCAATGCTATTCAAGGTTTTAAGATGGCGGGAATACAAAAAATCCTATATATCATCTACATGATAAATATTTTGATATATACTACATCCACAGTGAATGATTTACATGTTGTTTTATTTATATTTTAATATAATGTTAGTTCTTGTAGTTGATCGAAGAGATGATATATCGCGAAAATGATTTGTCTCCCTTGAAAACATTGTAGTTTCTTGCGACATATATGATTCAGTAATATACTTCTAACCCAACGTAGCTGTCTGCAGACCAATAACGGGCATGAAATATTACAATATCGGGATTCTTATTGGCTCAGTCAAATAGGACAACAGCTCCACGTACAAGCTAAAGCTAGTAATCTTCTGGTAAGCTGAACGTGCGTTGAAATCCAGCAAACAGTCAAGTTTTCCCGCGATAAACCATCCTCTCTATAGATAGGCCATCAGTTGAAAATTCGAATATTGGTAAATTTCATTATGGTTAAATTTTGAACACCTTATACTTGAAATTTTGGCTGATTGACATATTCTCGTGAAGTTTCATAAGCTCCTAGTCATAGGAACACACTGACGCCGGTTTCCGGGTTTGGGGAGGGGGAATCATAGGGCTTGCCTCCTCTTCTGACCTTTTATGCATAGTTTATCTGTGTAAAATATTACACATTTTTTAAAGTAGTATGTTAAATTATTTTTAGGAATTGCCTTAAATAGCACTATTTTGCACGTTAAAAAAACTAAATTTTTCCCAGGGAAGGGCTCCCCCCCCCCCCTTCTTTGACTCGGGGTGGGGGCATAGCTAATTTTTAGGAATTCCACCCCCTCCTCCCTCTGAAGAAAAAACCTATAACTGGATCAGCCACTGGGAACACTCAAATACTACCATAGTCTAGTCCTCAAACAAGTATATACACACACATTTTATGTGTATATATATATATATATATATATATATATATATATATGTATATATATATAATACAGACTGTCCGGAAACAACCGCCAAATAAACACACCTCGGGAAATCTTGGGCTAAACTGTAGACGAAAATGTAAGGGGCGAAATGTTGTAAGATGACCTTTTTTTTGCATTCACAATTTCACAACATGTGGCAACACTGCATGGAGAAAGTCCTCTCTTGCACTCCATGTCCAGTTATTATTTAAAGTATGTTACCTCAAGTAAACTTAGAATAATGTCTGGACTGCTCGGAATTTTAACCAGCACCCATAATATGCACGTTAGATCAATAGTAGTAAAATATCTGTGGAGCGCAAGAGGGTACTAATTGTAGTGCGTTGATGCCACATTGTGCTTGTAAAATGTCATCATACAGTATCATACTTCTAGCGAACTTCGTTCCTATCGCCTCTATTTTCTTTTGTATTCATCTGTCCATAACCCACATTTCTGCTGCATATGTTACAATGGGCCCAATCTATCCCCATTTGTCATAAACAGTTATTAATTGAATGACCTTACGTAAGTACATACCTGAGTTATTGCGGTAGTTTTTCTTGGTTACTGTCAATGAAAATGCAATTGAATAATATACAAGTTAGATACAACCAATGATGGTAAATGAAAAACTTTAATTTGGCAGTCAAAGATTTATTACTTTAACAATAGTTTGCATTACATTGGACACTGCATATGGCTGTAAACAATGGTTTGTTTTTAATGATGTGCAATACACTTAACTTAATTCATCAATGGTTTGTTTTTAATAATGTGCAGTGCACTGAACTTAAATCACTTTACATGAACATGTTGCTTTTCATTACCTTCAAAGATACTGTCATCGAAGCTATTGTACTGAATTAGGTTTGGTACTGAATGAAACAATTAAACCTCTTTTATATTGCCTGTCTAATTAATATATTTATGTCATCAGGAACTGTCTACAAAAAGTGTTGCCCAAATCTAAATGGCTTATTTGCGAGACACGAGGCATTAAAGTTGTAGGAACATCAATAATATGTAATTACAAGTAAAGCAAACTGAATGCCATAAATGCTTATTTCGGTTGACTTGAATGACATTTTCTAACTGCAGTATGTCAACCATTACAACCACAATGGTAATGTTGTCTTTTATGTCAATTGGAATGTGCACTAGAACTATACAATTACTAAAGCTAACCCTTGGTTTATCTTTACACATTTTACAAGCTTACCCTTAAACCTTTACACTTTACATAAAAATATATTTTACCATCATAAAACATTGAACATTATTTATTCACTTGAGTGTATAGCCAAGCTGTGTTTCATAAACATCTCTGTCCCCCATTTATTTGAACACCACTATGTTATATCTTGAGTTGTAATTTTTCACTCACATTTCTCTAAAGGAAACATTATCAAAGAATTATATTAGAACGGATTGTTTACTTATGGAAAATATCATATTTACTTATATTATACTCTACACATCATCAAAACTCTTTGCCAATTTGTATGTAGTTATAGGCCTGTGTGTATACACCATGCACAAGTCATACTTTGACATATGATATAATACTATTATTAATGTCCAAAGAAAATATAAATACTGACAGTTAATTTAGTTTAAAAACAGTTCTTTAAAAATTATATAAATATAGCAGTAATGTACATGCTAATCATTTTGTACAAAAAAATAACATAAAAGCATTCATTTGCAAACTAATTCTGAACATTTCCTACTGAAAAAATATAATGTACCAAATTACTACAGTAGTTCATAACACCACAATTAAAGCTTCTTTTAAATAACAAAGGTAAACATAAAAATACACCTTAAAAAAATAATTCATGAAACAGTGGAATGGACTGGCTGACTACCTTTGTACCTGCATTAATATATACACTTTACATATTTTGGAATGAATGAGTACTAATGAGCAGAATGAAGAAATGTTTGAAATATACTGATAATAATATGATGCGCACACTGTACGACTTATTAAATATTTACAACAGCAGGATGCACACACTTGACACTTCTTCTTATTCCCTCTGAAGACAGGTACATGACAATAACTGAATTTCCCTCGGCACATGCAGTCAGTCTCGTATGATGTGACATGGGAAGCAATGTCTTTCCTCTTAGTTAAACTTCTTTATGTAAATGAATACTGATCAAACAACGAGAGAAAGCTGGGAGTCTCAGCAAAACTTGGTTGGGACGCCAGCTGCATGAAGCTTGTATTCTAGAGGTCGAAAAGGAAATCAACATTGGGAAGTATTGCTTCGCCTGCCACCGCCTTCGCCAATCTTGGACGAACCTCGCCGCAGCCTAGACGGTGCATCTACGTTATCCTGTGGACGATGGCGCAGGCCAGAAGAACCACCGCCGCCGAAGAGCCACACCTCTCGCTGAAGCTCTTGGGTGCCGGGGCGCCTGCCTCCCTCTGGGGCTTCAGCGTGTTGTCGTCCTTGAGGGACTGCGCCTCGTCCGACTGCATGCTCGTGTTCTCTGTCTTGCCATCCCTCTCGAGCTTCTTGGGTTTCCTGGTAGTTTCTGCTGGCTCCTCTGTCGTGGTCGTCGTGGTCGTGGTTGTAGTAGTGGTAGTCGTGGTGGTGGTGGTCGTCGTGGTGGGTACCAGCGTCATGTTGCGAATGTAGAACACTGGGCTGAACTCTGGCTTGACGTCCAGTGTTGCCACCTCTCTTCGGCTGCCTTCGATGGCACGTTCCTTGGTGAAGCCATCCTCGTATACTGCCACCAGCTTGCCGGTGAAGGGCACCTCGCTCTCGGTGTTGTTGCCTCTCAAGGTCACGTTCACTGATGTGCCTGGCTCCAGGAAGTACTCCACACTGTGGATTGTAACACACCATTCATATTTACTTATTTATTACTGTGGACTCAGCAGTACACAAACACTGAGGCGCAAGTATTTTTATGTTTCAAAGAATTTAATTTTGTTGAACTATGTACAAAGTTTAGTACAGCTGCATTTCAAACACATAATAGTATATTCGTGTACATGTGTATATCATTTTCTGGATTATTTCTCCACATAATTATTACAGAATCAATAATCACCAAAAACTGAATTTTTCTCATCATTTGTTGATATATTTAACAAGTTCATAACAGTTCGAATGAAGAGTAGTTGTAATCTCTGTATCAGGTAATTATGTAGTTTTTGCGAGGTATATGCACACACATTACACAAATTAATTTTTCTAAAAATTAACAGCTGCAATTAATGTAGGTTTACATTTCGACTTCAGACTTTCATTTTGCTACTCTTTCAAGACTCACTTAATTAAAGAACTGGCCTCTCTTGGCATTCATTTTTAGTTATCTATCACACATGAATAACATTACTTTAATACAAAATTTAAGAAAACTGTTACCTGCAGTACATGGTACAACTTACATTAAATTATTGTACCATATGAAATTGTCTTCAAAAGGAATATGCATGTCTAAATCAATTGCTGAGGTTTATAATTGGTCAAGTAAAATAAACTGTGAAATTTTCATATCAGTGTATTGCCTGTATCTGCCCACCTTGCGCTAATCTGTAACCGGAAAATGAAATAAAATGTATAATAAAAATGGTATTGCAGTCGTATGTGCTATTTACTTACTAAAGATAGCACGGTTACATGGGTATGAGACTGTCAATCAGCACCTACGTCTCCACTCACCTGTATGTTTCGTTGTACTGCTCTGACTTTGACATCCCCCACTTGATCTCATCCAGTTTCGTGCCGTTAGCCAGTGTGATGGTGGTGGGCAGAGCCTTGATAATAGCCTTGCCCTGCCCCCAGTACAGTGTCACATTCCTCTGGTAGTATAGCACGGTAGCCACGTTCACCCCGACTGTAGCTGCACCATTCCTCAGTGTTGTGTTGGCCAGTTCGAGAGGGGTGCGGCTCACTCTCTTGCGCCACATGTTAAACTTAATGCCAGTCAATTCGTAACGCACCGGTTCTGTCTCCACCAGCACTTCACCATCAGAGTAGTCTTTCTCAACCATTTCCTGTAAAAACAGTAGAACACCTAACATGAAGTTTATGAATGCAAGACTGAGTAGGTGTGGCCAAGGAGAAAATTTTACTTTACCATAGCATAACACTTGTTTCTAGCTAAATTGAGTACAGTTTTTATGTCACAAGGTTTATGTTATCAGGTACTACTTAGAAATCAACTATTCCTGTAATGTTGCGAAATTCCAGCACTTCAACAAGGGGAAAAAAGCACACTAGAGTGACAAGATGTACGCATATCTCCTCTTTAATTTTGAAAAGGACATATCAGTGAGCACATATCAATATCAACAATACTTTTTAAAATCTAAATTGACTTTTTCATCACAACAAATACATGGTAATGGATGAAAAAGTTTAACGGCAGTGTCTAAAGGTTTGCCACGCCTAATTTGGACCCTTGCACCATTGACACACGCTGAGCAGGGCATTGTTACAATAAAATATATAGTGGAACAGAAGTGAATTGGTACCTGTGTGACGACAGTGAGCTTCCCCAGGCCATCCTTGGGGTTCAGCTTGCCGAGGAAGTGCGTCACCTCGAGGTCAGCAGGGTTTTTCTTGCTGCGGGCGACGTAGAGCGAGTCCCCAGCGGACACGGTTCCCCCTGAGAGGCGCAGGAAATGGTTCCAGGGCACCCAGGAGAGGCGCGCGCCCTCGTCCATGTTCTGCAGCACCTGGTAGCGGTCATAGTGCGACACTGTGTCCAACAGGGAGATGTCACAGGTCTTCCTGCTGGGGTGCAGCTGGCCCGATACATAGGTGCCGACGTGACGGGCGCGGCACACGTATACCGGCAATTTCTGTGGCTCTGCTGGCTCGCCCTCCGAAGTCAAACTGTCCGCATCTGCCAAACCACGTCATAACAATTCAAGGAAAACCAACCACAATTTGCCCTCTATGGAAGTCACTAGTATGTTAAAATACTCCATGTTACCACTGCACATTCCTGTAACAAAACAGTGTTACTCAACCACCTCCATTTACCTGTATGAATGAGACCATCTGATTACAATTAAAATGAATTTTGTAAATTAACCCACTTAACATAAAGTATTCTTCTTCGATATACAGAGGAGTGTAATCATATGTAGCTTACTGTACAACAACCGACTCTGGTAAGTGTTGGAAAATTGAATTTAGAACTGGATCTAATGGACATTTTTGCATTAAAAAGAGATGCATAAATCACGTAACAGCATACACATTTAAGTGGACGATAAAGTTATGCTTTAGATTTAAAGCTTGTATGGTATATGGTAAAAAAAGTAATAGCAGCGATAGATTGATCCCATTTACAGGACTTTGCAAAATTGCATGTCAATATTTTATGTCAAGAATCCTCGCATCTAAAGGAACAAAAAATGTTATACGAATATGGGTCCTAAAATTCATAGTTCCTACAGTTCATCATGTTACTGTGGAATACTACAATCCTACAGTGCATGCCATCCAAATAAATGTCTCGTCTGGAATGTAGCTGTCAATAATAGCTGTGATGGCATTCTATAGTACATGATTCAGTCTGCATGCCATGCAATGTACGTCATGTACTGAACTGTATTTCAGAAATGGTGCATTTTCGTGTCCATGCTCATGTAACACTTTTTGTTCATCCAGATGTGTGAATTGTTCCCCCAAAATACTGACATGAAATTGTGCGAAATTCTGTATTTCAATATTTATATATCGGCAGAGAAACAATTCAGCAGAAATTTCACTCGAATCGTACCACATAAAATAAAATATTAAGTTTATTAACTATGAAAGCAACATATTTACAGTCCTATCTGTATGCTTCCTAGTTTGAAATTTAAGTCTCCTGAAACCACTGAATGCCAAGTAGTGTAACAGTACCATGAGTATGAATAACAGCAGCAACTCGTTTGGTACTGAAAGGAGAAGTTTCTATACGTAGGACAACGTTCATACACGACAATTTTCGCCTACTACCAGGGGCGTGGGCAGATTTTTTTTTTTGTGGCTGAACTAGATTTTGAATATCGACACCAGCATTCAAATAGTAAATCTTTAGTTAGTAGACTATACACGGCATATTTTATGTATAGTGACTAAGAGGACATCTGACATGTTTAATGCAGTAATGTGTGAAGTTGTATCATAATTTACTAACAATAATTTAAGCATTTTAACACTGGCATTTAGGTAGCTCAACCCCTCCCTTAAATCAGTCCTGCCAACTCCCATATTTGGTTTAAAGAACTGTAAGGTTCAGCCAAATTTCGTGTATGTATTCCTGGTGTTTTACTTGATCAAATGTATAGCCAACAGATTTTCGTTACCAAAGTTTGTGAGCGATTCCAGATATGTAAATACTACTATTTTCTTGTCATTCACAAATAAATCTCGGTGAATATGATAGTTGCCATCTTAGAGTCCAGGGATGGTGTTTCTCAATAAAAGGATAATAATGGTAAAACCTGACTATCCAGTAGTTTACAGTCTTTGTCACTGTCCCCATTTAACCTTACTTAAAACACAACAGGACATTAATTAATCACCTTCAGTTTCAATTACACAGCGTTCTTTCAATATGTTATGAAAATTACGACCAGCATCAAGAAAAAAGGTTTTAAGTCTGACCAGATGATACTATCATTAGAGCAGCTTATACAATTTTTTCTTTCTTTCTCACTGTAAATGAGAACTCTGTCAATAGAAGTGTTCAAATACCCCTTGCATGCTACTCTGGCCTATAAGCCCATAGTGGTTCTTTGTTGAAAGTTCTTTAATGAATAGTTCGTGAATGATCTGCATTGTCTTTTAAGTAGCTATACCGTGGAAGTGCAGTGGTGTTAATTCATAAGCTATGAAGCACAGCAGTGGCCATTATTTTCAACAGTGTCGTTTTTCGCCGTCAATTTTGAATACCTACAATTTTTATATTTTCTCCACTGAATTTTACTCAAGTCACTCTCTTACTTTGGCATGCCTCAATTAAACATCCATTTTGCCAATCGTAAATATCTTATTTGTGCCCCATTTTCCGCACACTTAACATGACATTTACAGGCTGTTCCACATCGTACCAATCTATTACACCTGTAGCTCATCGCACATTCGTAAAATATCATACGTAGGAACATCACCATTATACAAAGTGACTGTTGTCCTACATAAACACACGCAACACAAGAATTTCAGTTAGATAAAATTTGACAAAAACCTTATTAGTGATAAGCACTTCTTAACACATGAATATCGTATACGAAGGGCACCCATGGGGCAGGGTATCACCATCACACTCTGAGCTTACAGACTTACAACTAGGCGCTCGTAGGTTCGTAGGTATCTGCCCCGGAGGATGGAGAGGCGCCGGAACGAGAAGGAAAGGGGTAAAGGGAGATCCCTGAGAAAAACCACCGACCAGCGAAATCGTCCGGCAAAATTCCTACAAGCAAGAGTCTAGTAGTGCCCCCGGCAATCGAACGCGAATCTGTGGCCTGACCGTTACACCACCGCGGCCCTTGGGTTTCTTGATTTTATTATTTAAATTTATTGAATGCTGAGTAAATAGCATTTACTGTAACACAAATTAATCGTATTAAGTCATAGCAGTCGGAATTTAGAAGGAAGAATCTGTCAATGCAAGTGTCCTTTTGCACTAGATCATTCCCTTAGTAATGCATCATTTCCGCCTGTGCATAGTTACGATGTAAATAAGCATTATGTTTGAGCACCGATTGTTGTGTTATGTATGGGATGGTTATTCTTCCCTGATTAGAAAACAATGACCAGTCGAGATATCGTACCGTTGAGTGGTCAGCACACACCCAATACATGCCCAATGATGCAGCACTTCTCTTCTGCTCGGAGCTGTTATTCATGGAATGACGAAGGTGTACTATGCGCGTTGCCAACGATTCGTGAGATAGATATTTAGAAGGACGTACCTTAGGCCTATCATCCAGGGAAATCCCTAACCGGAGCACAGAGCCAGGGGGGGGGGATAAAATATGGGTTATAACCCCTCCCCCCACCTCCTCCTTGCTGCTCGTAATAAATTTTGAAGAAAATTATTAAAAACATAAAAAAATTTTACCGGTAGAATATTTAACGTAACATTGCGAAAACTGCTGAAATACCACTATTTTGCGTCTTGAAAACAAAATTTTCCCGGGTGAGAACCCTCTGACACCCGCTTTTAAGGCCATGCATCAGTTCTACTGCTTTATCGATATTATATTTTTTATTCCAGCAGATATCGATAAACTGTTGAACAGTTTTGTTAAAAATGTTTTTACTGTGTACTTTAATCTTTCCTAGACGAAAAAAATACATACCGATTCTGGCAATTAGTTACTTAACGATAGTTTTCTTAGTTGCGTAATTAGCTGAAACCGTTGTGAAAAAAAATTGTTAACATAGTATACACAGTATTTCACAAAGTTGTGCGACAGTTTATATATATATATAAACTGTATATATATGTATGCTCTTGTTTAGGATATAAAAAATAAATATCGCGTAAAAGCAGTAGAAATGAAGGATCGTGTCCTAACGGTGGCCGTCTGACAAGGACGCCGAGCCACCTTCCCCCTTTATTTTTAAATGAAAATACGTTACACGTAAGTATGCCTTACTCGGGACTCGAACCCAGAACGCCTGACTCATCAAACCGGAAACCACCCTGAGAGGTCGGATTCACGTAGGAGGTAAACGAAACTGAAGACAAGCTAAGCGAGGAGGCATAACCTGGGAAGACTTACCTGTGACGATGTCGTAGGCGCCGATGACGGCGTGCGGGGGGAAGCTGCCCTTCTCGCCGGCTACCCACTGCAGGGTGCTGGAGGTGACTAGCTGGTCGTACTTGGACAGGATGTAGGCCATCTCGGCGCGCGTCAAACACACCGTGCAGAGCACCAGTAGGGCTGCCGTCAGTAACCTCATCTCTCCGCTGTCTGCAACACGGAGCAACCAGTCCCACTCTTTAACAACCTCTTGATCTATACGTCTCGTACACACTTCATTAAGCACTTTTGAAAGCATTATTTAAATAAAAAGAAATTGTTGCTCTTGACTTGGCTGCACGTCAAGGGTTGGAACACTGGCATCTAGAATGGAATATAAAACGAGTGTGTTATTGCTTTCCCGTCTTGCATTGCTGAGGAGTTCAAAAATCTTTTGTTGCTATAAATACATTTCAACATGGTTTTAGCTTTTAGCTGTGTTTAAAGCCTTCTAACTGATTGTTAGTAGCCTACTTGTCGCTTTAATTTACTTAAAAGCGTAAACGGAAACAGTTTTCAGCCCTATCCTCCAAAACATACAAATTCGAGAATTATCGATTATGTTCAATGCCACACAAATAGAATTCTTAGTTCCGCTTATTGTTGCATCATTCTTGTTCTTCTTTCTATGACCAAAAAAATTCACTCTGATAACTTTTGGACTTGATTATGTACGCTGATAACCATGACTCACAGCTACCGCTTAAGGTTCTCGGTTCGATTCCAGGCGCCAGCGAGCGAGAATTCATCGGACAAGTACTGGAAGCCTGTCGGGTGGACATCTCATGATTAGATCAGTTAGGAGGTAGTCTTTTGCTATATATAGTAAACATGACAACCGATGGCACGTGACTTTTCAATCGCTACCAGGATACCAACATAGGCGTGAAGAAAGGGGGATCACAAGAGGTTGCGATAGCCACACCTAATGATGGAAGGCGGCCTCTAGTCTTGTTGATCGTGTAGGCCTTACGTAGCACCCATTGCGCCGATTTAAATTAATTTGTACGTACAATAAGATGTTTTGCAGCAATATCCTGTTATATTGGGTCAGCATTAACCGAGATGCAAAAATAATCACAATACAGCTTTTTAAACTAGTTATAAGTGAATAAAAAAGGTAAACAAATTGTAACAATATACGCTTAATAAATTTCAAGTAGTTCACTTGAGACATAGAATTTTAGCTAGTTCACGCATTTCACATGTAGGACACATCGGTAATTTGAATTTTACCACGAGATTGCTCTAGATTTTTTGTGTTGAGGATGGGGGGGGGGGGGTTTACTGCGCACGCTACTGGATACTAATACTCCTGACCAATATACATTAAAAGCAAAAGTGAAAGAAGGGTAGAGATAACGGTGACCCTCTTTCAAATATGCCTAATTTTAATTTATTGCACTTTTAGGCGCTGATTATCAGGATGACACCACTTAATGAGGCTGAAAATGTTGTCACGTTTAAACGAGTTCCATGACGTAGCCCACTTTCGCTGTGACATTAAGACCATGAACCAATTTTCCGTCAATGAGCGATGATAGGCAGGAAGGATCGACGATAGCCTATAAAGCGACCTTCAACTAGGTCGAGATAATGGGAGTTATCTGTGCAAACGTATTTCAGCTCAGCGTGGCTATAATGTCACGGCCGACACTACGCAAACGCGAAAATTACTGAGCCATCTGTCTTCCGTGGAATTTCCGTTGAGTTTGGTGATGACTGATTAGCAAAGACCTACCGCTATATGTTAAACTTAACATATTTACGTGCTAAGTTTTTTTTTTGCGAGTGTGTTACCGCATAAGGTCACGTCACGCAGGGATCGCGCTGAACCAGTGGATAGAGTACTCGCCTCCCACAAACGCGATCCGGGTTCGATTCCCGGCGGGGTCGGTCCCCGGTTTTTCGCATGTGGAAAACGAGCCGGACGATGCCACTGGTCGGCGCGCTTTCTCGAGGATCTCCCGTTTCTTACTCCGTCGCTGCTCCATACTCACCACAGGTCACCCCTCACCCGCGCTACAGACCTCGGCGTTATGAACCTGTCATTTATATGTTGAATTTTTATTAATCCCTTCATGATTAAAAATTAGGCAATATTTAATTGAAAATATTTCAGTAGTGGCGTAGCTAATTGCTTTACCTTTTATTACGTACATTGCATTCGAATAATTAAAGCGTAGTTATGGAATAATTAGGCTCATTTAAATTCTAACATAAAAATTCTCTCTTACAAAATAATAAACACTAAATAACTCCCAGTACCGATTTCATCCAATAATATGCAACTAACAGTAAAATGCAATGTTTCTATAAAGAAACATTGCCGGTTATTCGTCATATTTTCATTTACTCAACAATAACAAATGTTATTAACAAAAGAGGTGATGCAACCTCTTAAGAGCCCTGTACAGCGCATGGTAGACACAGCATCTGAGGTATGGAAACAGGCATGCGATAAGAGCCAGACTGGCTTGTGCGTCAACAACGGCATCGCCTTTAAGCCCGGAGTGCAGTGTTTCGGTCGTTGGCTTTTTCCTATAGGACTTTAAGCGGTTACCCTATCATTTAATTAATAGAAAGTGTAAAGTAAAGTCCAAAGTATGCTTCTCTATTTTCGTTTTACGATTACGGTTTGTATTTTTTACGTGATAGCAGTCTGAAAAAGCCGTTTTTGGCCATTTTGAGGTGCCTCAACACAATGTTCCTAAGCATGATATCTAAAAAACAAAAATAGAGAAGCATAGTTTTAAATGTGTTTTCTTTTCGTAGATAAAGATATCAAACTCACGTTTAGTAGTATCTCTTAGAAAAACTTTCTTCCAACAAGCTGCAGCAATGGTCATGCGGCAGCTGTATAGGACTTTTAAGCGCTGATCATGCTATCACTCACTCGCTCACTCCAAGGCAATCCTGCTTCGACAAACGCTGGAGTCAACCTGCATTTTCGCAACTGAATAGCGCTACGCTGGAGAGCTGCAAGATGCACTGTACTTTCACTTACGTATACGGAGAGCATCGTATCTGGGTACTCAGGATTCTCTGTACGCTCAGTGACGTCACGGTCCAAGGCCATCGCCCGATCTAAACTGTCGATGCGTGAGAAAGGCTCAAAGTTAAAGGCGTTCAGGTGCGATAAAGTCATAATTTTATATTTATATGAAATAGTGTTAGCTTTGTAGACGATACTTGTGAGTGCAGTTTCCTCTTACGACACAATTTTAACTCGCATAGTTTTCGCATAATGGTGTGTCAGTGTCAAAATTTGCTTGTTCTGCTGCCATGCAAATAGTGAAAACCAATTAACTTACGTACGTGAAATAATTTACAGTGAAATAACATACTATGAACTACGTAATAAAACATTTTATTTTAAAATACCGTGAACTGTTTTTGTATTTTAAAAAATTGCTGAATTTTCCACTTTTTTCCCGTACTTTTGTGATTTTTTAAAAAATTCAAAATATTGCGTTAAGGTTTTTTATTTAAATACTTTATTGCATAGCTCATGGGATGTAATATCACAGTGAATTATTTTATTCAAGTAGGTCAGTTGGTTTTCACTATTTGCATGGCAGCGGAACAAGCAAATTTTGACTTTGTCGCATCGTTATGAGAAAACTTTGAAAGCTAAAACTGTTTTGTAAGAGGGAACTGTACTCACAAGTATCGTCTACCAAGCTAACACTATTTCATATAAATATAAAATTATGACTTTATCGCACTGATGACCCTTAAGGCCGCGACTAACGCAATTTTCATCGCCAGGTTTTTTATTTTATATTTGCACCAGTTATTTTTTTTTCTTGTTTTAGACACAAAATGAGACTAAATTTATCTCTTATAAGATTTTTTTTTATCTCGCATAGTTTTTGCGTAATGGCTCGTTAAAGCCAAAATTTGCATGTTTCCGTTTCAAGGACGACACTAAAACCAACTGACATACCAAACTGAAAAAAATTCACAGTGAATAACGGTGTTGTAGGCTACAAATTCAGCTATGTTAAAGCACAAAATAAAATATTTCTGTAGTTTAAAAAAAAATATATTGAAATTTTGAAAATTTTGATTTTAAATCTCGGCATTTTATTTAAATACAAAAAAAAATACTAATTGTTTTTATGTACGTGACAAGTAGAGTTTGGTTTTACGTTGAACATACTATTAACCAACATTAATTCAGTTCGTTTTTATTTGTTAAAACATTTAAATTTATAACTCCATCGTCTTTTTTTACCTACTGTAATATTTTCAGGAATAGTTAATATAATTCTTGTAGTACCTAACCGAAAAGAGAAAATAAATGTATGGACAGTTTCAAGCTTTTACTTTGTACGGACACATTAAAAAATGTTAAGTTTAAAGCAACAAAGAAGAGCAATTACTAGAGATGATGGCTTATCGCGCGAAAAGTTGACTGTTTGATGGATTTCAATACACGTCCAGCTTACCTGAAGATTACTGGCTTTAGCTTGTACGTGGAGCTGTTGCCCTATTTGACTGAGCCAATAAGAATCCCGATATTGTAATATTGGATGCCGGGTATTGGTCTGCAGACAGCTACGTTGTGTCAGTGTTTTCAAGGCTATCTTGGCACAAAACATTTTCGCGATATACCATCATCTCTAGCAATTACGTTATAATAATACTCCATTCTTAACTTCTAACACTAATTAAGTGCCTAATTTACAATTTTTAGGCTTCGGTGTGTAAAGATACTATTTCTCAAATAGCAGCTGAAAATTACGCCACCCACGAATATGAATAGGCCTATTTCTTCGCCCAAATGTGTGTTTTTAATTCCGCCGGAATTGAGCCCGGCCCAAAGCAAAGTTGGCAACACTGCAGCGGCGCACATTCCCGTGCAGGTCCTTGGATGTAAATGGTACTCGCTAGTCTTGGCACGTCGCGCCACGGCCTAGATGCTCGGCTGTCTCATTACGTGCCTTGCAGGAGTCTTCCTACCACGCACATTCCAGTCCCGCCCTGCAATACACGCCCCACTGACCCCCCCCCCCTTCACCCACCCACCAAGAGTGGCTCGTAGCTCCCTTTCACAGCCATCTGCTATGACATGTTAAAAGGCGCGGTCTACTGCAATTTTCATCATCATTATTTTATTTTTTATTTGTACTACATATTTTTTTTCTTATTTTAGACACAAAATGTGACTGATTTTGGCTCTTACGAAATTTTTTTATCTATCATAGTTTTCGCGTAATGGCTTGTTAAAGTCATATTTTGCGTGTTTCCGTTTTAACGACCACACTAAAACCAACTGATATACCAAACTGAAAAAAAATCACAGTGGATAAAGACATTGCAGGCTACAATGACATGCTCATAAAATCAAAGAATAAAAATTATTTGTATTTTAAAAAATATATTGAATTTTTTAAATTTTCAGCTTCAGCATTTTTTTTAAAATTCAAATAATTTTTATTCTTGAATTTCATGAGCATGTCATTGTAGCCTGCAATGTCTTTATCCACTGTGCTTTTTCGAGTTTGGTATATCAGTTGGTTTTAGTGTAGTCGTTAAAACGGAAACATGCAAAATATGACTTTAACAAGCCATTACGCGAAAACTATGAGAGATAAAAAAATTTCATAAGAGTCAAATTTAGTTAAATTTTGTGTTTAAAATAAGAAAAAAAAATATGTAGTACAAATAAAAAATAAAATAATGATGATGAAAATTGCGGTAGACCGCGCCCTTAAGAGGCTGTGTCAACTCCTCGTTAAAATTACCCATTTTCGTTTAAAGTGGCAAAATATCGCAAATGTGTTTAAATAGAGACGTTGCATTTTACTATTAGGTATGTATCTATGGACTAATTTCGTACTAGGAGTTATTTAGTCTTTAATACATCGTGAGACGGAATTATCATCTTAAATTATTAGTTACCTTAATTATTTCGTAAAATACAATTTAATATTTTGAATACAATGAGTTTAATTAAAGGCAATGAAATTAGCTAAGTCCCTATATAAATATATTCTATAAATCTTGCCAAATCTTCCGAGACTGCTTCGAAAAAAAATCAATCAAATAAATGCCTAGTAAAATACTGAGAAAAAAAATTACCTTAAAATTTTCCTAAGGCAACACAACATTTACAACCCAATCATGGTAACGAGATTGTGTTACAACAATACATAGAACGGCAATTTATAAAATATACAATAAATTAATTGTTTCCGTAACGTAGATAAAACTTTCACATTTCTAGGTTCCAAAATGTTTTGTGCTATTTAGCAATATTAAAGAGACACGTGGAAGCACTTTTTCATTTTTAAAACATAATTTATTGTTAAAAATATTACAATTTAATAAAACTGTATATTCAGTTCTTTTTGTTGGTAATTCCTTAAACAGGCAACATTTAGCACCTTAAAATCTAAATTTTTCTGGGGGTGAAACCCACGAACCACACCCCACCCCCCTTACCCTCAGTTTCTTCCTTGGGGCGTGGATATTTCTACTTTTCAAGGCATTGTCCCTCCTAGGACCCAGAGCTGTATCCGCCCCTGCATCTCGCAGAATAGATT
The DNA here is from genome assembly GCA_003012365.1 of Medauroidea extradentata. Classification (NCBI taxonomy): domain Eukaryota; kingdom Metazoa; phylum Arthropoda; class Insecta; order Phasmatodea; family Phasmatidae; genus Medauroidea; species Medauroidea extradentata. The sequence goes on from PNEQ01019332.1 coordinate 26,990, forward strand.
TTCTAGAATTTTCAGTGTACCCGTGATTTTGAATTTTTTTAAAAGCAAAATAATGTTAATATCGAAGATTCCCTCATTGTTTTGTTACAAATAAATCACAATTCATACAAAACATTTTGGTAGCAATAAACCACATAGTTTTTTTACATCCAAAGTATCACCAATTGTTATTCAAATAAGTCAAGATCAAACAATTTTTTTTTTGCGGATTGACGGTGTATTATTTTGCTGTACACCTACATATAATTGTGCAGCGTATGACAGCTCGTAATCTTGAAATGTTTCTAAGTATTCCGTTAAGAGTGCGTGGTAGATAGATAAACGCTGAATACATCAACTGCATGAATTCTACACTTTTTTAAGCCAATATGGATAAAGTACAAAACTACAATCCTAGATAATGGTATTTGCCAACTTTGCGAGTTAATATTTGTCCACAATTACTCATTCGTTACGCACGATCTCTTGCGCCGCAGTTAAATGCACGAGGTTCCGGCGTCAGAGATTGTGCCTCAGAAGTTCGTAACACTGGAAACAATTTTGTTTAAAACGTTGGTTAAAACTATTGTCTAGGATTTTTTTTTTCCTTGCGCAAATTGGCTTTAATAAACTTACAGTTATAAATGGATGCTTTTAGCGTTAAATTATGTACCACGCCCTCTTGAGAAAGTTTTGAGATTTTTCCATCAATGTGGAAAAACTACCTAACTTGACCTTAATTAAGTGCTGTTAGTACACCCAGAAACAGAAATTGAAAATCAGTTATTAATTTTCTATTAATAGGTAGGTTTCTACTTAATTTTCTTTTATATGCTACTGTGCATTACACAATACTGGATGAACTGTAATTGACGAATTACAACTGCGGAGAAGGGAGAGGAATGAGGGTGCTGGTAAGTAATGAGTGGTCCGGCAACAGAGTGCAAAGTTGAAAGGACTCCTAACAATGAACCAATAGCTGTCTTGTATTGACGTTAATGAAGAGAATGGACGGTGGTATCGTCGCGGTATAGACGAGTCGCTTTAACGAGATAAACTAATTACTGGTCGCCGAACCCCTCCGGGACCCTCACCTGCCCGCGAGTTTCAATTTGTGGATCCCGCAAAGTTGATTAACCACTGACAGTACAGCCAACCGCCGGACCGTAATTGCATTCCATTCCTTGCGCACATGCGCGATTGGGGAGGGGGAGGGGGGTCAATGCAGGGTACGCAACATTCCGCTTCTCATATTTTGTTTCTTGTTCTACAATTCCGTGGACCGGCTCAGTTTACGAGTGATAAAATAACTGAACATCTGACTACAATTTCATACATATTGGTCACTCTCTCTGCTGGGCGAGGTAATGCGGTGATAAGCAAGGAGTGCAATGCCGATGCTGACGGTCTATCTCTACGTGTGACCAAATTGTACGGCGCTATATTGCAGCCCATAATATGCGATGTCCTATACCAGTGGCGGACTTAGAAACGAATTGGGGGGGGGGGGGACTTACATGACTTTATAGATTGTAAAAAATCCCAGCCATCTCAAAAGTGTGGTTGTTTACTGTAACACAACATTAAAAATAACATACATACCAGTAGGACACATTAAATGTACTTGGATCATCATAGAACAAAACTCTAGTTTCCTTGAGGCGACTGGACATATACTTTGGCTACATAATGGTGAACACGATTTTTGGGGAGGGGGGACCTTCAACCCGGCAGCCCCTCTACCTCCCTCCATTAAATCCGCCACTGTCCTATATCAAAGTTTTTTGGGTGAAAAAAAAAATCATTACCCCCACCCCCGTTACGGTACACAATTCCCTATCTCCGCCTGCAATATGTCAGCATTCAATTTGGTCATGTAACAAAAGAACAGCGTAACAGTATAGATATTTTATAACGTCTTTAGTGACAACACGGTCGATATAATTTTGGGAGGACGCGGGTTCGTGTCCTCGTCTGATCATATTTTTAAGAGTCGCTTGCAAGATATAAATACATAATATGTAGACGTTACGTTCGACTGAAGTCCAATAATAGGGTAAACTTACCATATATCGTGATTATACATTAATATCGTAGTAAACCATTTAGCGGGCTTCACAAAACTGGGGAGGATCTTTACACCTAGTTCACTAGATTACGAACAGAGAGCAGGCATGTGTAGTTTCAACATAACTAATAAAATATCACAATTAAAATGTTTAACATATTTCTGTTACTGAAGTCCGAAGCCTTACTACTTACTATCACGAAGTAGGGTTAAATACGAGACCACACACCCAACGAAAACCAACATACTTACTGAAATGAACTAATTAATTCCATGGACTATTCGATGAAGGAAAACTAAAAGATATATTTGTATATTTAAAAAAAAAAGCTGTAAAACCAGGTAAAAGCCCATTATGTTTAACATTTCCTAGTTGTACCTGGGGCACGGCCGTAGAAGAACAGGTCTGGACACTCGCCTGGATATTTGACCCCCTTGTTGTTTGGCTGTAGTTCACCAAGTTACCGAGAATATTGTGTTTTATTGGCGCTGATGTTAGGGCGGTCTGACTAAACTCCGCCCACTTCCTATCCGTTAAGATAAACAATTTATCAAAACGTATTTTTTTTTATCAATTTATGAAATACTTTCTTCGTTCACAAATTTAAGAAAAGGCTCCAGCAATCTTTATTTACTTTATAAATTTAACAATGGAAAAAAGTGGACGGAGTTTGAGTCCGACCGCCCGAAAAACAGCGCCAAAAAGTACGGCATTCTCGGTAAATTGACGAACTAGAGCCAAACAACAAGGGGGTCAAGCAAAATACATTGTTAGATAGGCGAGTGTCCAGACCTGTTCTTCTACGACCGTGACCTTGGGGTTGGTTTCAATCCCTCCCCCCGATACATGAGGAAATTTTTTTGCAGCTGCAACATTTTGCATTCTGTTCTATTTAATTACTACAAAATAATTGTATAATAACCAGTTTTTTTTTGCATTCATAAACATAAAAAAAAGATAACTATTTCTACTACCTTCGTAATTTAAGCTCCCTCCCCCCGTCCTCATCCAGGAAAAAAATATTTGGCCCTCTTAATTAAAGAGTGCAAACTTAAGAAACAATGCCACATGTAGAGGGGAAGAGCTTGGAAAACCTGAGGGAAATGTGTGTGTGCGCGCACCTCGCCCGGTGAGAGTGCAGAGGTGCGAGAGAGGCTGAGTGTAACGGAGCGAGGTGAGGACAAAGGGACGACGTCGGGAAAGCCGCCGACGAGAAGAACGGGTCGTTGCGACGCTCCGCCTGCCAAGCGAGACGGCACAAGACTTGCCCACTTCCGCCCCGCACCCAAGCTGCACAGGTGCGCCAAAACTGACGTTGTAACTCTACTCTCCTGCAGAAAACCTTCCTAGCTCTGTGTCAAACAGCATGCGAGGAGACTACAAGACATTCCACTGACACGTTTAACGTCTTTGCTTATTACTTAAGGTGGTCCTTGACCGAAAATGTGTATTGTTTTAAATATTTTTTTATATTTTTACGAGATGTATTTTGTTTTGTAAACATGCATTGTGACTACTTTTTTTTGAAACGGCAATTTTTTAGCTTTCATATGTTTTTTTTATAATGTCTAGTCAAAATTTGCATAAAACGATTTTATGCTTTAAAGGAAAACCAACTGACTTACCGATATGAAAAAAAAAAAAAAAACGATGTTGTAGGCACCATGTCTCCTGTATAAAACAAAAAAAATAATAATAGTAAAATAAAATAAATAAATAAAATATTTATATATATTTTTTATACAATAATGTTTTGTTTGTTTTTATATAGGAGACCTTGTAGCCAACATAGTTATTATGTGTGAATTTTTTCCGTTCGGTAAGTCACTTGGTTTTCTTTTGAATCATAAGACCGTTTTATGCAAATTTGGTCTCTGACATGACATAACAAAAAAAAATATATATATATATAAATAAATAAAAATTATGAAAGCTAAACAATATTCTTTTCAGTAAAAATGTCACGGTGTGTGTCTACAAAACAAACCATATCTCGTACAAATTAAAAAAAAAAATTAAACAATAAGAATTATCGATCAAGCTCCCCCATAAAAAGATGTATATCACAATAGTTCCGTTTAAATAAAAGCAGATTACCAATCGATTTTCAACTGTCGCTACTTGAACTTTCCTTTTGTATTGTGTATTGACGAAATACTTCAAGTAACGGAAACGTTAAGTCAAATGTTCAAAGTATTCAATTGTGTACAGGCCTTTCTGCTTCTCTCGTTATCAATCACAACATAACTGACATAATTTTCGCTACTGCATTTTGTTTATTTCCTGATGTTAAGATGTGATATTTCATAGTCGTGTCACCAAGGGGGAGGGGCGAGGTAGTGGTCGCCCCCTCCCAACCCTTACATAAACCTGGGAGGGCAAATTAGGTATTTCGTCCCCTCCTTTTCCCACACTTACATAATTTAACATTTACATACTTTCCGAATGACACTGCCTATCAGCACGGAAAACTGTAGACGCTCACACTCAAAGTGGCTAACAACAAATCACTTTGTACTTTTTTTTCAGTAATTCGCCCCCCTTCCCCTACCCTCCTCGCCCCACCCCCACTTTTTGCAGTATTATGAACTGGACCGTTTTTTTTAACACACACCACTGTGAGAGAATGTTCGCGAATCGTAGAAACACCCCACCCCCCGCAGTAAAACAGAAAAAAAAAGAAACTATTAAATGTCAATAAATGACATGCATACAACTTCGGAAAGAAATACAGTCGAGACAGAAATAAATACGACAAAACAATGTGAGTGTGTGTGTGTGTGTGTGTGTATAAGTGTGGAAATGTTAACGACATTTTAACTGAGACGTTATTAAATACTAACAGGTATAATTAATTCTAACTGTATAATTAAGGCCGTGGTATTTCATTTATTTCAAACAATTGCAAATAACTCAAATATTTGTAACCAAATGCTTTGAAAAATGTTTAGACTGTTTACAGTTTATACGATACACAATTCTTCCAGAGCGTTTTAAAAAATAATGTACCGTTTGCTAGCAAAAAAAAAAAAATATTTTGCTTCATTTTGGCTTATTTTGACAACAAAATATGTAATATTTCAGGGGCAAAAATTTAAAAATCCATTCGGTGTATTGCAACAGAAAAATTCACATACAAACGATGATATACAAGTCGTAAAACTGTAAGAATAAATTTTTGATATATGTATTATTTTCGTTAAAAAAAATTTTTCGAAACCACTGTGAAACTAAAGAGCGAGTCCTTAAAACACTTTTATATCTCTGCCAACCCTACCTACCCCTCTCAATCCATGTTTTGGCTTTTTGAGAGATCGTTAAAATGTCTTATTTATGGATTTATGGGCATTCTCAAGATTTTCACATCGAAATGTCGCAGTGAGGTACATAAGAACTTGTTACTTAAAAAAAAAACCTTTACTTGATGAATTTAAGTGTAACGTTCACTGAAATTACATTTATTAAAAACGAATGTAAATATCTTTGTCGTGAAAATTGCTGCCATTTTGTAATAATTTTTTTTTTTGCGTAGCCCATGATATTCTGTACTTTAGTTGTTTTATTTAATTTCAGTTATGATTTTTGGTAAATGTAAAGTTACAACCTAAGTTACAACAGCACGCATTTTTTTTTTTTTTTTTAGTTTGATAAATTGTTGTGTGAAAACAATTCTAATAAAAACGATAATGCAGGAATATGTAATCACAAATTATGTCTACTAGGTATCTCGCACAGTATTAATTAACAAAGATCTTAGTGTAACAAACAACCGTCTAACTAAGGGATAGAAAAATCCACACAGGTTTTTTTTTTTTCAAGTGAACATGGTCGCGCAATTTTTTGTCAGTCTCTTTGTCTACGTATTGTGGGAAAGAGAAGGAAAACAGTGTATTGTCTAGGTGAAAGCAGGGCATTGTCGCGGCGAAAGACAAAGAAAATAAAGCACTTGCCATGGCAGAAGGCAGGAAAGCAGAAGTATAATGTTGTAAAAGTAACAAGGTCAAAGATTGTCAGCTTGTCAGCCAAGAAGTAAACAATGGACGACTTGAAAAGAAGCGGAGCTTCTGTCTTGGCGTGGGATGCAATTCATATCTCCATGGATACCGAAAACGAATATAACCTTCATACAGGCGTTTGGCTTCACATGTCCCGAAATGTATGTCAAGGAAATCGATTATTTATTTGGACTTTGCAATTTTTCAAGTAAATATTGATCTTTTGCATTTGCGTATCTTAACCATGAAATTCAAACTAATATTTTGTACCCTAGCGTGCAAATCTATTATGAGTGCACAAAAATTTTGGTTTCTGTCATCAACAACTAACAAATCCGCATGTTTGTAAACAAGCTTTGTTTCCCACAGTACTCCCCCTCTGCGGTGTGACGTCAGAGGGCGTGTGTGACGTGTGTCACTAATTCTTCGTCTGCAGCTAAAACAGAATTCGCACTTATTTTACGCCTCCAGTGAACATTTCCGAGACAGACTTGCAACAACTGATTGGTCAAATCAGTAAATAAGTAGCATAAGTATTTCAACGCTCTGTGCTGTTGTGGACATACACCTTTGCAATATTTCGTCGTCCCAGAAATATAATACGAGAGTCTTCCGACCTGTGTTTTTGGATGTTTATTTTATTTTTCCTTCATTTGTTGTTGACTAATTCCTTATGGGATCTTTCATATGCTGTTGTTTTGGTTTATGGATGTGTTGTCTACAGCCAAACTAGGCTTGCTTTATAATTTTTTCGATCAAAAATGTTTGTTTGAAGAACCAATTTAATGTACTGTCCATGTTCTTTTACGTGTTTGCACTAAATTTGTATGATGCGTTAAATGCAATTTGTAAACAGTGATAGAAAAAATAATGTATACTAATTGTGTTCTATCACAGTTTACAAATTGCATTTACCAAGTATTGCAAATTTATGGCAGAAATGTGTTAAAGAACACATACATCAAATGTTTTCTTCAATGAAACATTTTTTATTTATACTCTAAAACAAATATTACGGGTATAAAACAAAGAATTTGTACATAAGGTTTGTAGCAGAAACTTAAAGGGGTGGTCTGTGTTCGTTATATTACACCCAGGTTAACCCCCACTCTTTTTTTTAAGCACAAATACTGGCTACGCCACTGATTATTATGGAACGATATCGTGATATATTCTTGTTGTTTGCTTAGCCTCATATTAGATTTCTGGGAAGACATAATATTGCAATGGCGTATGTCCACAACAAATACAGAACGTTATTGTCCCATTGCAAGAAACATTCAAAGACATTATAAGTAACTTCCTTCAAGCCGTTATTTCAGTTCCATTATCTTCCTCATTGATAATGATATGACATAAAACACGTGCTTACGAACGAGTGTTCTGAAAATGTGCGTGAAGTTCCTCACAAACGCCTCATAAATGCAGTTGCAACCATTAGTGTTGTTGTCAGGACACGTGACTTTATGCAGTTAACAGTGGCCGCTCTATAAGGCGCCATCTGCAGTCTAACAACTTTTCTATTTCCCATGCACCGATCTCCCTTAAGGCTCGGTTTTAGTCGCCATATTGAATTTTATTATTTTTCGCTTTTTTTGGAATTCTGAGAAGAAAAATGCTAAATCGGCGACTATTACGCAAATTCTATTTACCTTGATCTGCAATACAAGCATGGTAACAGAGCTTTTAATGTATAAACAAGTCGTAATTTATTGGGCAAATTATTAATATAAAAAAATTTGCCACACGGATTGCGGCGTAATTATATGTTAACAGCTAAATCGCAAGGTCTGTACTGCAGCGAAATGTAAATATAATTTAAGGTATAATCGCATATTTAACATTTTTCTTCTTAGAATTCCAAAAAAGCGAAAAATAATACAATTCAACTTGGCGACTGGAACCGAACCTTAAGGGTGGAAAGCTGGGAAAAGCCAACTTATCTTGGGGAACTGCAGTACGAGGTAGGGATCGACATGTGACGAACCCAAGTTTTTTGTCGTCTGTTCGCGTATGGAACGAATGTTTGTGGGGAGAGGGGTGAATGGATTTCGCGTCACACGGCCCCGCGTGACAAGTACTGCGGTTAAATTGCCTACCCCCCTTCATCAGGACGTCCATTATCTACAGGCCCGACATTTATGCAGTGGGAATTTCCCACGGGGTGTGCGAGTCGTGTGACACAGAGGGTTGCGGGTACGTCTCCAAGCGGTCATAGTTCACAGTCGCGCTCAGGGGGTGCACACTCGTAGTACTTCACAATAGCTATACGTCACGTGAGGTAAGAGAGTTTGACGGCCGCCTACCCCACGCTTCACGCAGTGTGTTCGTTAACACGTTTTTACTACGAGACAATTCCATGTGTGCCCATTGTGCCAACATACAAGTTAAGACTGAAATTAAAAAAAAAAAACGAATGACAGGATACTAAATTTCAAATCAATCAGGCCAGTAGAATTCCTCACATTCACTTTAAAAAAACTATAAAAGAGCTGATGATCTTTGAACGGCTGAACAGATTTCCTTGAATCATAGCTAAGAACACTCTCTATCAAGTCACTTTTCAAACAAAAATAATAATAAATAAATAAAATCGGCACATTCGTATAGGAGCTACGTTAAACTTATAACACTCCTCTTTGTGCGTCGGAGGTTAAAAAGAAAACAAAACTGACAAAGTCGGAACCTCATTTTTAAGGGCGCGGTACACATCAATTTTCATCACCATGTTTGTATTTTTTATTTGTACCAGATATTATTTTCATATTTTAGACACAAAATCTGACTAAGAAAAATTTTTATCTCTCACAGTTTTCTCGTAATAGCTTGTTAAAAGTCAAAATTTGCATGTTTCCGTTTTAAGGACTACACTAACACCAACTGACTTACCAAACTGAAAAAAATTCACAGTGGATAAAGACTTCGCAGGCTACAATTTCACGTACTTAAAAAACAAGAATAAAAATATTTTGTATTTAAATAAAAATTTAAAAATTTGAAAAATTCAATAATTTTTTTAAAAGTTCAAAATTATTTTATTTCGTGGTTACACACAGCTGAATGTGTAGCCTACAGCGTCGTTATTCACTGTGCATTTTTTCACTTTGGTAACCGACTTGGGTTTAGTGTCCTCAATACGGAAACATGCAAATTTTGGCTTTAACGAGCTATTACGCAAAAACTGTGCGAGATAAAAAAAATTCTATAAGAGGAAAATTTAGTTACATGTTGTGTCTAAAACAATAAAAAAAAACTGGTAAAAATATAAAAACACATGGCGATGAAAATTGTGGTAGCCGCGCCCGTAAGACACCATGCTCATTAAAAAACACCGTTATTATGTCCTCTAACATAGATAAAAACGGCCTTTTGAGATTGCGACCTGCACTGAACTTGCACGCTTGGATCGTTGAGGCGATGCGGCATATGATGCGCGCTTAAGACTTACGGGGGCTGGTAGTAAACTTGAAGATAGCTCTCCGTGCCACGTGTTCGAGTAGGCTAAGAGGCGTGGCTAAGGGCCGGGGGCGCGGTTCATCACAGTGACGTGTCTAGAGGAAGTCGCAGTGGTGGGGGTGCGAGCCATCTGCCTTGTCCTTCCCCTATCTCATTGTAAGCCTATCTCCCTGAGAG
>PNEQ01019333.1:0-36566 GCA_003012365.1 Medauroidea extradentata
CGGCCGGGGCAGTCTGCCCCCTGTCCCCTATATCCGGCCCTGAGCTGAGTAGATGTAGACATATCTCTAGCCAGTAGTGTCCACGGCCGGGCCAGTCTGCCCCCTGTCCCCTATATCCGGCCCTGAGCTGAGTAGATGTAGGCATATCTCTAGCCAGTAGTGTCCACGGCCGGGGCAGTCTGCCCCCTGTCCCCTATATCCGGCCCTGAGCTGAGTAGATGTAGACATATCTCTAGCCAGTAGTGTTCAAGAGTCGGCAAGTTACTGTGGTGTGATCTTGGTGTACATTTTGGTCTTATACTGAATCCCTAGAAACACGACCATGCTTCGGCATAGATAACTGTGTTTCTTACACTGCATGGTTTGAACCTATGAATGTTTCTAAATATGTTGCATACTAAACAAAAAATCTCAATAAAATAGATGATAGATTTCAATACATTTTATAAATAATTTAGATTATGAATGTTTCATTACCTATGATTTGGTTTATAACACTTGATAAGAAACAGATGAACATTTTGGCATGTTTACACAAACACCTTTATTTTAAACATTAATATTGTTTATACTATCCCCTTGGTTACAAAAATATAATTCTTAACTTTTAGAACAACTCGCACATTTGAAATTGTCAAATCAAAGAATATAATAGTACTTTTCTAAGTACATATACAAGTGTTGATTCGCTTCGTTCAAAGAGTTCTTGAGGTTCGTATTGCATAACTATAAATATTATGAATATAATATTGAATTAAGCAACATCGGCATGGATAAAAATAAACAAGATTAGTGTCACTACCAGGTGCTATAAAGTATCTACCGGTACCAATTAGAGTTATATTATGAGACTGTGCTGAAAATATTTGTGGATAAACATTTTTACAGGCATTACTTTACATGTCAAGACCAGTCACAAAAATTATGTGTCCTGTCAGGATGCACGATTGTAGTAGCTTATTGGCAATACGAATATAATGACACCAATGTCGTCTTGTGGAGAAGGTTTGTAAACAAGAGTCAAGATTTTGTTATTCCAGAGAAATTCTCGAGACATCAGGAGGTGAAGGTTATGTTCTCAGGAGTAAATACATGTTTGTCTTGTAAATGCAGCATGTACCAGCACGACGTGTGTTAAAAGGCAACAGTAGTTAGTGCGGGAGTTGCTCGAGATACTGCACCACCTCTGTATGTCCTCTACCTCTGGCCCAGTCTAGAGCGGTGTTGCCGTGCTGGTCCTGTGAGGTGGTGTCTGCCCCAGCATCAACCAACCATCGCACCATATCTAGCTCACCAGTAGCTGCTGCACCACTAAGTGGAGTGTTACCATTGCTGCTCCTCACATGGACGTAGGCACCTCGCTCCAGTAGCATCTTCACCAGTTGCAAGTGGCCTCCCTGAGCTGCCCCATCCAACATGGCGTACCCATTACTGTCTGTCGTGTCTGGAGGTAAGCCAGCGCACAGCAGCAGGGATGCCAACTGTATGAAGCCACTCCTTCCTAGCAGCCACAACCGCTCTGAGCTACCGTTTGGCACAGCCTGTAGTTGAGTATATTCCTCGCTACTATGGTCCAACACAGCCTCCAAGTTCATTCTCAGAGTTGACCAGTCTCTGTTTTTCTTGAACATCGCAACCTGAAAGCACGAGTGTACTCTGAGCGTTGCAACTGTACAGCGTCGTCTACCTACCTTCATATACCTGCAGCATTTGTGAGTTTTCAATCATGATTGTAACAAACCCAAATAATATGAGATAAAATTAAGTATTTTGCTTACTGGCTTTAAACATATGTATTATCCAGTTTTGTACCATATGAAAGTAAAATAAAAGTTGTATCTACGTTAAGAAATTTCGGGTAGGTTTTTATTAATTTGAAATAATAAAAGTTGTAAGTTAAGAAATTTCGGGTTGGTTTATATTAATTATTGTACTTAAACATGGCGTTGTGCGAATTAAAAATGGTGAAAGCCCCTCATTTTCATTATTTAAAGTTTGCTAATGTAATAGTGTTTACTGGTGTTAAAACGGACAGCACAAAAACACCTTATGCCGAAGACCATAACGGGTAGTTTTTCCCATATGTAGACAAAAAAATGCAAATTTCCAATTGTAAACATTCTTGTTTTTTCTAGGAAATGGGAAATGTAACGCATCAGACTGTCGGCGAGTTTTCTCCGGGTTATCCCACTCTCCTTGTCCTTGCACACAGTATCTTCACTATATTCGCCACATAATTTTTGTCACTAGTCTTCGTTTCTAAGCTCTGATCAAACTACCTCCTCTCACATTCAAATTATATTAAAATATGATTAGAGGTATTTTGGTCAGCATCCGGCGGCAAGCCTGCAATTGACTTGATTTAGGTTTGTCATTACTAGCCCCATTTGGTAAGTTTGATTCAAGCTTGAGTCAAGCCTATTTTACAGTTGTATCCTGCCTTGTACGAGGCAAGCTTACTACAAGCTTGCAGCAACCGCGAATCAAGCTTTCCTGGCAAGCTTGCTGCAGGCTCGTCGTGTGGAGACAGCTTGATTCAAGCTTGATTCAAGCTTATGGTTCGACATGACAAGCTTGCTGCAAACTTGCAGACTTGTCATGGTGAGCTTGATTCAAGCTTGAATCAAGCTTAGTTTCCTGTCTGTGATTATATTACAACAGTACTGTATTTCTCAAGACGAATGCCAAGTAGGCAATGTTCGCTGTTTCTCTTTGAGACGAGAACCGATATGTGTTACATTCGCTTCCATAGGTTTAAAAATGTTGTTTAGCCCAGTGCTCTAACAGCTCCAACAAAGAAACCAGAGATATAAAACTAGGCAGTCACAACGTTAGCTCATTCACAACACGAACACAGATGCAGACAGCTTGCAATATGTTAACATGCTTGGATGTAGGAACATTATAACACAATTATTTATTGACAGCGGAATTTCCACACAATATTCACTGAACTTTGGTTTATAACCATTTAAACTCCCAATTTTTACAGCGCCATTGGCGGATATGTGTAAAACGTAAGTGGGCAATCTAAATAAAACCTAGTATAATCAATCTCCAGAGGAATGCTCGAGTATACAGACACGTACGAAATACATTTAAAAAAAACACCTCCCAACTCTTCTGTGTCGCTGAATTTGTGTTGCAGACTAAAGTTGAGATTATTTCACCAAATTAGTAATTTTATTAGCAGGCTTATGGCGATAATTTTGCTAACACAATTTATTTTCATTTTTATAACCTGAAAATGAACAATTTGTTTAGCAATATAATTTTTCTGTTCATATTCAAATATATTGAAAGTACGTGTGCGATCAAATCATGGTTATTGCAGAAGTTGTTCCAGTAGGCAGCAGAAAACTAGCTTTTTAGCTTGCAACTTATGAACAGCAGAGGAGCCATAGGACACTCTTCCAGAAGTACATAATCTTTCGAAGCTTATCATGGCAATACCAGTTTTCAAGTGCTTCAATAGAGAGATCGTTTTCAGTTTTAAAATGGATGAGAAATATACTTGTGGGACAGACAACACTAGGAAAGATTATCTGCACTTTCACCGCTCAACATTCAGAAGAAATTCCTACAAAAACTGTGTCGTTGACCATCTTTCAACAATCAATTGAATGACATCTTGGCAACTAAAAACGAATGATAGAACTAACACATAACATTAGGGCCTAAAGGTAATGGAAACTTTATTTTCAATTAGTTTTTACATATTTTCGTTTTATAAAAGGGAACCGGTGTTCCTACATAGTTAGCAAGTGCACCTACTGGAAAACTCACACCTCGCTACTCTTTAGACAGAATGAACTCTATGCCAGACTGTTACACATTATAAGAGTTGTTAATTACGTTAAGTTTCGAAGTGACTTGAAGATTTTGAATTAAGGGTCTCTTGAATACAGAAGAAGAAATAATTTTGTGGCTAAGTTTGAACAAAAAAATTGTTTGCAACTATCTAATGTCATAGTTTTTGTGAGATATATGATTAGGCACCAAACTGTTGCCTGTTCGCAATAAAGTGACTGTTTTCGACCAGGCTACGTTTTTCCTTTCAACAAAAATTTTTCTGCCTTGTTTAACACAAATAAGTAACAACCAAGGTGCGTGGATTGAACACTATTCAGAAGATAATGTCTAATGTCACAATAAGAAATAATTTTAAGATGTTAGACAAGAGAGTCTTCGAAAGTACTCACTTTACCACGAACAACCTATGTTCGCTTAACTAATTATGCTTATACATTGTTAGGACGTTATTAATGTTATTAATGCTACATGGCTAAGATTTCTGAAATCACAGGAGATGAAAGGTTACACCACATTAAAACAGGCTCATGAAAAAAGTGGCTTTGTAACAGAAAAGTGACTTCAAAAGTAGGCTAATTAAATGACAGCATACCTTAAGCGACAGATCGGTGAGATGTAATGTTACATAATGTTAGTTATGTGACTGTAACATCGTGGTTGATGGTGAAGGTCTACAAAGAAGAAGAAGGCAAGTGGCGAGAACAGATTGCTATCAGCTCTCTTTGTACGAAGCTCATGACTCCCCGAGATTACACATGACATCACTCTAAACGCGACTTACCAGTTCCTTGACTTTCTCCAAATGTGGTTGCTGACATTCTGGATTGTAGCATGTCGATGTCTCCTCGGTCTGTCCCTGTAACCACAACCAACCAATAAAGTCACACATCTGAGTCGCGAAGTTCAAATTACATAGTGTCGGATCTCCCTTACACAACGTATCTCATTCTATACTTTAACAGATCCTTGCCAGTTGTTTGATGGGTAGGGATAATTTTATCGCTAAAACAATATATAGCTGGGTGTACTTCGAATAATTGTGATACACTTTTGTATATGATAATTCTTATTTGATGTCTTCCTCAACATCACAGACGAATCTATCAGTATAAATCTAACCTAATCCGGACTACCCACTCAAGTCAGGCAGTGTTCAGAAGAGGGCTGCAAATGTACATAGAGTATAGTTAATTCTAGCCTGTCTGAATATGACTGTGAGCAACACGAGTATACAATGACCATACTCCTTTAATCACCAACAGCACTGAAACAACTGATGAGAGTTTATTTATTTGCTGAAGAAGCTGGCCAGTAACTGGCGAGCAAGGTCGTGGCGTCTGGGTTAAAGAATACAGGCTGTTCGGGAATGAATGGTCGTAAATAACTGAGTAGTAGTCAACATGAAAATAAACATTATTTGTTGGAGATCATTTGTCCAAAAATATAACCCTGCAAACGTGCAGAGCAAACACAAGTATGCAAATTAGAATATCGCGCGCTCCGAGGCGCCAGTCCTGTGGCTGAGAGGGTACTCCATTGGTCTACAATCAAGTATCAGGTGAAGATGAAGGGAGGAGGGAGGAACACACAGAAAGAACCCACATGCCTCTGTATAGCACAGTTGATGTTTGCTTGTAATTCGTTGATGTGTTTCGTTTTGTATGATTGTTAACGGTTGACTGTTGAATGCGCGCGGTATTGCAATAACGGATTTTGAAAATATTAACAGCACGCCACAGTTGACATTCGCCGACCTGACTGATATAAACTTGGTGTACGGAGAGGCAAGAAGAAATGCAGCAGAAGCATTCCGAGTTTACCAAGAGCGCTATCCTAACAGACGTGTACCAGACAGAAAGATGTTCATACGTATTGATCATAGGTTGCGTGTGACTGAGAGTATGATTTCACGAATGTTTGACGTCGGTGCCAGGCGAACTGTAAGAACGCTACGTTTCGAGGAACATATCCTGGAGCGTGTGGTCGAACACCCATCAACCAACGTTCGGGCCATAGCTCACAACATGGGCGTTAGTCACAACACAGTGAGGCAGGTTTCCTACGAACTGCTGTTGCATTCTTACTATCGTTAGCCAGTGCAGACGTTTGAGTCAGCAGACTTTCCAAAACTAGTTGTGTTTTGTCAGTGGTTTACCGCACAACAAACTGAAAACACTCACTTCAGTGAAACTATTGTTGTGCGACGAGGCAATGTTTACACGTGGCGGTATGTTAACAGAAGAAATGGCTACGCGTTGTGACGAGAATCCGCATGTAATGACCATCGCAACACACCAACGACAGTTTCAAGTAAATGTGTGGTCAAGAATTGATTACAACAACTTGATTGGACCACATGTCCTACCCCAGCGACTCAACAGTAATGTGTACCTCAGTTTTCTGCAACACATCCTCACGGATTTGCTAGATAATGTGGCTCTATCCCTCAGGTTCAACATCTGGTTTCTGCGTGGCATTGTCCCAGTCCACTACACACATGCTGTGCGACAACATCTGAACGACACCTTTCCTGGACAGTGGGTTGTACGTGGTGGTCCGTTCGCCTGGCCCCTTCGTTTGCCGGACCACAACCTTCTCGATTATTTTCTGTGATGCCACAATATGAGCCAAGTCTACGTGACGCCCATTGAGACAGAGTTGGATTTACAACAATGTATTACGACGGCATACGAACAGCTGCATGAAGCAACACAAATGTTTCAAAGAGTGCGAGATAACACGCTTCTGCACTGCAACGCCTGCATTGAGGTAGGAGTACGCAATTTCGAACGCAAAGATGTGCCTTGTTTGATTCACTTACTCTGCACATGCGCCGAAAAAGGTGCCAAATGAATTGTTCCTATTATTTTGTTTTTAATTTGGCTACTATCGTTCACCATATCTGAAACTGGACTGGTGGCTCGGACCACATGCAATTCAAATTTGCGCACCTGTGTTGTCTCTGCACCTTCGCAGAGTGGGTTTGTCCAGAAAATGTTCTCCAACAAATACTGTTTCATTTCACGTAGAATAACCTCACAGGATCAGCTAATCATCCGCACTGAGCCTTCCGCGTTATAGCCTACCACGGTAGGTACAGTGCCATCGCCCATGAGTGCAACAACTGTCTAGTACAGATATCTATACATTCAGCAGAACATAAATGCCATGGAAGCAGTTACTACCGACCTAGCACCAATAGAATCCTTACTTCGACAACCGCGATGCTCTGCTGCAGGCAGCATATCGCTGTGCCCCTGCACTGTCATGTGATCGCTGTTGGTTATGCACGCCAAATGCGAATAGCTCAACATTTCCGACCACAACTGTATGTTCGTGTAAATGCAAATTTTACTTCCTAAACATGAAATTAAATCCAACGACTGGTGAAAGGGTGTTGTGTGTAATAGATGTTGCATGCATCAAGGACTGTGCACCATTCAATGTGCAGAGCACGTACCGAAATTTGATTAGGGTTGCTTATCGGCTGAGGATACAGTCAGGCGCTCTCGGGATTATTGGGTGTGATTGGTGTGATGTCACAGAAACTGGAGTGTCGATGCTGCTGTTGATGCAATATCTGGCGCACAACAGTACCACTAACTGTGCGATACCCGCACTTGAACAGCACAAAACACAGGGGGTGAACATGAGTAAGCGTCGATGGACGTGCTGCAGCGCAAACAATCGTGCGACACTCCACAGTAAATAGTGTGGACAGACCACACAAGCAGAATGTCTCGTGGCAGAGGAGTGTCAAACAGTAGTGGGAAATGTTTTATTGTATTTCGGCTGCATTGCGGCCACATGACAATTACCTTGTGTCCCACTGGACTCACAAAACATTGCATCGAGAATCTCCATGCCTAAAGTACCTGTGACACCTCAGACAACTGTGACAGTATTTCTAAACATCTCAGTGCCACCCACCTACACAAGTGCGCCTTGCTTTCGTATGATGTCGCGCAGACAGAATGCAGGACCGGCATTACCTGCTGTTCAGACATTCTGGCAATTTAAGTACTTGCCTACATTTTCCATATTAAATAGCGAGGTTCTAGAGGTTTTTCTGGACAACTATGCCAGCTGTCTCCGGATTATCGAGAGAGATATGACTGGCCTCAGTGTAGGCAAACAAATGATAGGCTGGAAAACAGTGGAGCAAAATGATATTGTACAGTATACCACATGACGAATTTCGTAGTTTGTTCATGCGACTATAGATAGTAGCTATCACTTCATTACAGATGCAAAGTGGCCTTGCACTCGAGACCCACAGCCACGAGCCATTAGCAGCATTCGTATCCCATAAGTACTATGTGTTGGATAAATACCAGACACATTTGTGCATTAAGCAAGTGCTCACTGCTGTCGTGGAAACTGTGCGACCGGAGTTCCGCGCGTCATTCCTACCATTACGGTCATACCAGCCAGATGAATTCATAAAGGTGGTTATGCTGTTTGAACGAGACTCGCTGCTACAGTCGTTAATGTAACATTTGGACAATGCTGCGAGGTGACATCTGCCAACAGCGCAACCTTCTGCAAGGCAGTTAACAGCAACCAATAAAATTGAGTAAAAGCATCAAGAGAGTACTAGGTATGATAGTGACACATGTATGGGTTATGTTAACTCTGCTAACCCTGCCAGTACTGGCAACATTGCAAACAAACCGGGATGTAGGCTGGACTACACCAAGCACCTAAATTCCCATGTCATTACTGGGAGGTCCACCAGATGCACCGGCACTAAGATTGCCCAAATACTTTGCCCACCAGGAATCAGGGTGGCAACACTGGTATGTCCCAGCTGAGAATTGGCCGATAAGGTCACGGTACAGGATGTCACTGCCCACCCCGTGCAGATGTAAACACGTCGTTACAGACACCACATCATGCTTTCCTACATCAAATTAGTAGTAAACCTCGCCCATCAATTAAAACTTTAGTCTTCAGATACAATCTCTGTCGCTATGCACATGTTGATACAGCTGCTTCACAGAGTTTTGATCGGCCAGAATTTTTTCACAAAAAAAATTAGTCTACACCTGTCAATCACTTAGCTCAATTAGCAACAGAATGTGCTAAATGTCAAACCAATGTTGTCATTCGCATACACCGTATAGAAAGTACGTCAGCCTTGGTATCGCTGGAGTTAAGAGAGGATGCCATACTGGGGCAGCCTTGGCTCATAGAGCCAAACAGAGTGGTTGAGCCTGTGGCCCGATGGGAACGCTTCGAAAATATTGAGCAGAATAACATACAGTACAGAACAAAAACCAAGTAACCATGCACCCGCAGTTCGTGTTTACCATCATACATCGGCAGTTAAATGCATGGCAAGTCGCCGCACCTGAACCCGAGGAGACAGAGGTCGACAGACTGTCGCACCGACAGGAGTCTACGTCTGCCAGAGAGAGATACCGATCCCTCCATATGCTGGAGGAAATTTCTCAAAATGTGCCGCCAACTTATAAAACATCTTTATAGCATCTATTGGACTAGAGGTGTGAAGCTTTTGTCGAAATTCTGAGGCACGCTGTGGTGATTGAACATCACATTGTATTAATTACACACACAAGACGTCTAAACACGCTCTAGGGAATATTTAATACATCAAGCCAACGTCATAAAACCACAAATATAGGATATACTTGCTGAAAGAGTAATAGAGCCGGCGAACAGTCGCTACAACATGCTAACTACTGGTGAGCCACAGAAAGATGGAACTTTGCACTTTTGTGTCGATCTGTGCTATGTGAACCTTGCTACAGAAAATTTGTGCACCACTGTTCATCAGTATTGAAAAACGCCCTTTCCACCATTGGTTGTGCAAAGATTGATTTTCTCTCCCTTAGATCTGTGAAACAGTTATTGATAAGGTCCAGTGCGGCAGGACGATCGGGAAATAATGCATTTACGACCCCCGACGTTATACCAGTACCAATTATGTGTGTTACTGTTCGGGTTGAAAGGGACATGATCCAGACAATGGTGATATGTGTGATGAGTGATTTGGCTTGCGGATTTACATCAGCATATTTGGTAGATGTCTGAATTGGTCGAATGGCTGTGAGGAGCATCTCGTCCACTTGTCTCTCGTTTTGGGGCGATTGGTCATCAACTCACTGACATGTGTGGTGCCGAAATGAAATATCGGGAAAACTAACATTTAATTTTTGAAATTATCGTAAAAGAGAGGGGCATTGAGCCCAATGCCGAACATCTGCGCCTAGTGTAGGAATGCTGGGTGCCAGCCAACCAGAAACCACTCCGAAAATATTTAGACCTAGTCAAATGGATGTGCGAGCACATTTACAATTACTTCGCTACCATAACAGCACTGCTAACCACCCTGCTGTCGCCTCATAAATGGTTCGTGTGGACCTCAGAAGCGAACAAAGCATTCATGAATATTAAGTCTGCATTCACTCAGCAACCCTTGTGCACAATGAATGTCGTTGCCCACTATATCTCCACACACACACACACACAAGCCAATAAAAAATCTGTGCATTACTGTACCAGTATGAGAACATGGCGAGCGATGCATAATCGATTATTTATGTGCTAAGTTTGGCCCGATAGAGCTATGGTACCTTGTCAACGAACAGGAATGTTTGCAGTCATCTAGGAGATGAAATGCTAGCATGCTCATCTGGAGTATCAGAGATTCATACTGCGAACTGACAACCTGTGCATAGTGTGATTGCAGTCTATGTACGAGTTGAGGAGCAAGCTCACGAGTTGACTCCTGGCGCTGCAGGTGTACGACTTCGAAGTCAAGCAAGTGACAGGGGATGATATCTAGCTGGCTGATGGTCTACCGTTCGTGAAGACACTGCCTCCTGAGCCACACACACGGGAGAACTTGCGGTTATACCAACTGACCACTGAAAAGTGGGAGGTGAACATCAACGTAGCCCGAACAGTGTTGTGACCACCGCGGCGCATGACTGCGCTGTTTGTCTACAGCAGAGGCAAGAATGCGATAAGGGAGTGGTGAGTCACTGCAGAGTAGTAGACGACTTTGTCGAGTGACGAACCCTCTTGCCTGGTGACTTATGTAAGCTGTTTGTACACTCTGAGCGAGAGCGACAATGTGCTCTGCCACATCCATGACATACATATTGATTGGCATTCAGGGATCTGTCAAACACTGAGGAACTTCAACAGTTGGTTCTACTGTCCAGGGATGACAAGAGTAGTAACTAAATACATCCGCTTTTGCAATATATGTAACAGGTTTAAGTCCCGGTATGCTGATGACCAACAGTAATAGCCATGCCTAACTGTCAGGCCACTAGAGTCGGTGGTGCGGGATATTATGGAGCTTTACCCCTGCTCCAATGGGCGGAAAGTACTTCATTTTAGCCAAAGTTGGCATGTTCTCGAGGTAGATCGAGGCCTACACTGTCCGAAGCACAAGAGTCAAAGCACTCGTCCGTGTGTTGGACACAAGAGTTTTGTGCCAGTTGGTGCTACCTGAAGGTACTGCTCGTGGACAATGGGTCTCATTTACCGGCAGCAAATGGAGGGATTCATGTGACAAGTAGAGAGTCTACCATGAAATCACAGTTGTATACCACCCTCGTGCTATCCCCACAGAGCATTAGAACCAGGACCTCAAGACTCAACTCCAACTCCATGTGGGGAAAAAACTAGGCCGATTATCTTCCCGCATTCCTGTTAACATTTGGTTACCAGGTAAATGCCACGACAGGACATTCAGCTGCTACTGCGCTGATGGGATCTAACTTGAAGCTGCTGGTGAGTACCAGTGTACCCAGGTGGCCGAAGGGAGTGATGCGCCGGAGAGCCCCCAGGAGACAGTGGCACACATGGAAGAAAGGCACAAGGTGATGAGAACCAACCAAGAGTACTATGAGCAACAATGGCTTAAGAGCAGTTAATGTCTGCTAGCCTGTCTTCAACCAGGGCAGCATGTCTATGCAAAAGCACAGCCAATATCCGATGAAAAAAAGACCATGTCTGACCTGGAGTACACACTGCTTTCAGCTGAGGAACAGCCTCAGGGTTTCACAGACAACAGAGGAGATCTGCCAAATGGGGGATGTCGGTCTACTGCCACTGTCGCTTGGGATGCCTGCCACGACGCCCTGACATCGTGGGACATGGAAACAGCAGAATCATGGCTGGCGAACCACAATGACATCGGCAGGTGCCATATCAGCTCCAACCCCGGTCGGTGGACTCATGGAGTTACCCCTGCTGTATGTAGGGGCACGACAGCATCGTGGTACACAGAACGACTCTGTGCTGGGGGAGGGCATTTTATTTCGATTACGCCACACATCCCTCACTACAGCCCGTCGTGTGCACCACACCAACTGTTACAGAATGTGGCAGGTAAGACATACCAGCAGCGAATATCGGAATGCACCCACCAATGCAGCTCAAGGAGTAGCATCCTGATGCTGCCCCCACCGAAGTGTGGTGTGTACCCGTAAATCCCAAATCGACCATCCATGTTCTCAAAACACCCCATTACACCCGTAAAGAGCAATCCAGTTGTCAGTTAGAGTCCTGCATAAGGGTGAGGGTAAAGAACCTACACAGGCCATTGACACAGTTACCAGTCCTTGGCAAAGCATTTAAAAAACTTTTGAACAGGAGGCTGATTACAGCATTAGAAGCAAACAGTGCCTTAAATGAAAGGCAGTATGGATTTCTTAAAGGCACTGGTATGGAATCAGCACTTCATGATGTAAAGAAATATGTTGACACCTGCAATGCCAAATACATTATGGCTATATTCTTCGACATTGCAGGAGCATTTGACAATGCTTGGTGCCCGGAAGTTATGCATCACCTTAAAGCCAAAGGCTGCCCTAAGAACTTATATGCAGTGATTCTCGATTTCTTCAAAAAAGAAGCAGTTACAGCTTAAGAAACAATGCGGTGGAAAAACTTCTTACAAAGGGATGTCCTCAAGGGTCAGTACTTTGACTAATACTTTGGAATATTTTATTTGATGGCTTACTAGATCTTGGAATGCCAGATGGTTGCACTGTGCTAGGATACGCAGATGATGGGCTCATACTCGTCTCAGGTGGGTCCAGAGCAACATTAGAGAGATATTCTACCCCGTGTTGAAAACTGGGCAAGCAGAGTGAAATTAAACTTTTCAACGCAGAAGACCAAGTGTATGCTACTAAAGGGCAAACTTAAACAGTCTCCAGTGGTGCGATTTGCAGGAGGACCTGTCCAACATGTATCTCAGTACAAGTACTTGGAAGTCATCCTGGATGACACGATGAGCCTCCTGCCGCATATTGATTATGTCAGTAAGGAAGCTGCTATGACTTTGAGTCGGCTAAGATCCATTGGAACTACAGAATGGGGCTTAAAATTTAGGACATTAAAGAAAATATATCACAGTGTCTTTGATGGCATTATCGCCCATGGCTCAGTCATATGGTATCACAGAGTAGAGTTTGTGGCAGCGAGAAGGAAGCTCATCAGTGCTCAGAGGTCGGCACTGTTAAGTATCACAAAGGCATATGCCTCAACATCGAATGATGCATTGTCTGTCCTGGCTGGAGTGTTGCCTGTGGATCTGCTGGCCAGAGATAGAGGATTATTTGGCCGAACAACGCCGACGGCAAAGAAGGACGACATCATCATTAGATAAGAAAATTGCTAGAGAACAAACCTTGCTAAGGTGGCAGTCAACTTGGGAAACTTCAGAAAAGGGGAGAATTACATTCGAGCTTTTTCCTGAAGTGGAAGACAGAATGAAGCGAAACTGGATAACAGTAAACCACTACAGTGCACAACTCACGACAGGACATGGCATCATCAAGGCTAAGTTGTACAGCATGAAATTGGTGGATTCACCTTTGTGTGATGTTTGTGGGACAGACGACACGATGGAGCATGTAGTATTGGAATGTCCCAAGACCGAAGACATCAGAGAGGAATTCAAGGCACAGCTACAAGACTATGGGATAGTTAATGTAGACCTTAAAGCTATACTGGCAAACAAAGAAATTTTTGAGAAGTGGAACAGCTTTGCTACAAAGATTGGGAAACGATTAGAAGATTTCGACCAGTGGCTAAGACAACTGGAGCAGGAGTAAAAGGCAGTAAACATGCTAGAAAGATTAGGTTCTGATGACCCATAAGGTGCCGCCTGGGTAAAGACCTAATTAAAACTGGGTCTGGGCGAACACTGATTGGCGAGGAGGGCAAGTTTTAAATGGATTACCGGCAGGAAGCAGTGTTCAGTAATTATGCTAGCACAGGCACAAAATCATCAAGAGGAGTCGCAAGAAAAGAAGAGGATATGTGCCGTGCATTGATTCACTCGTCCAAGTACAGTTTTAATGCGGGTGGAAGGAGGGCGTGCTGGCCTTCGTGCCTAAAACTTGGCAGTCAGAGTTTCGTCTACATAGAACACACAAATTGGACATCATAATGATTGATTGCAATATCATGTGGGATACTATAACCAAGTGGAAATAAATCAAGTTGGCCAGGGGTAACCTTGTTTTCTTTGTAGAAGTGGGTATCAATTGATATTTAGATTTAACATGCGAGTAATGTATAAACACCCCTGAGCCATGTGGCAACATGGACCTCCAGTCTGTGAACATTTACCAAACATTTATTTTACACTTAAATTACTTTCAACGCAAGTACTCAATCTTGTTGTAGCTGCGTCAATGTCGCATTTCTTCCCAACATTTCGGACATCACTGCAGCTTCCATATTCAAGGGTGAAGTTTCTAATCGCTGTAGACAACGGCCGTGAAAGCCTACGAACTTATTTACTCAATCTTGTGTGGGAAATTTTTGTGTTTGTTTTATGCCTTACTGTTATAAGTAACTTCCGTTACTAATTTTATTTATTTTTACGTTATTCAGATGATTTGGATAATTATTAAAAACTAATGTGAACTTTTCCAGAAAGACAGCTATAATCAAGCGTAATTATTTACTAGTGTTCTATTGCTGTATTCTTGTTTGTGAAAGTTTTTTGGGAAGAATTGTGTACTGCTTGTGTCAATAATAATCACATCCCGTTGTTTGTAGACTTGCCACTTCTCGGTACTTAAAAGCGTGGGCCATTTAAACCCGTCTAACATTATCAAGTGTTTTATCAGTGTGCTTTGTATAGGAGTCCAGGTGCCCCGACATCCGTGGTGAATGCTTTTCTCGTGTGTGGTGTGTGGAGAGACTATATTTGCCCGACGTATCACATGACCGAGCAGGAGAGCACTGATGTCCGGGTGGTCAACTGCATGACCTTGTGTGTTAAGATATTCTCTACTGAGTCCCAGTTCTTCAGCTGACTGTCGGGTAACCACTCTGCAGTATTCATATGCATGCAGTATTGGTATGGCGACTTTTCACAGGAGTTCACTTCATTGTGACCCTCTCCTCGACACCTGCTCGTTTCAGATTGAAATGGGGCCGAATGTCAGACCATTTGCCTCCCGCCTAGGCGATCCGGGTTCGATTCCCAGTGGGGTCGGACCCCGGATTTCCGCACGTGGAAATCGTGTCGGACAGTGCCGTTGGTCGGCGGGTTTTCTCGGGGATCTCCCGTTTCTCCCGCTCTTTCATTCTGGCGCTGCTCCATGCTCACATCATATCACCACTCCGTGTTAAGCGCTGACCAGAACCTCTCACTCGCTCAGATTGAAATATTTACAATACACGTGGCTTTTGTCGTTTAGTGAGTTGTAAATAACTACCGTAATATGTTAAATTTTTAAATAATAAAATATCTAATTTGTCACGAACATGCATAGAATTCTGAAATAAGTTAAACTACCGTAGATGATTTGCAAGTTCAATGTTCACTGAGGTAGGCGTGATTTGTGTGTACAGCCAACATTATGTCAACAGGTTAAAAACGTTGTATTAAGAGGCTCACAAAAGACTTCAAACTAAAAGCTGAGTCCTCCCGTCTTATGAAATTAAGAGAATGCCAGCAGTATCACTCTTAAATAAAGCTTGTGCAATGCGGAAACAAAACAAGTCAGTTACAAAAGACGTAATATTAATAAATACCCTCTTCAAGCAAGGAAACAAGAAAGCTTATTTACTTCATAATGTTCTCAACATTCAATAAAACAGAAACATATGAAACATTTTAACTATTTATTAATCTTACTACTTGCGGCACAAAAAAGAAACATTACTAAACGTAAACATTGCATGTGTCGTCATAGGCCATATCATTTCTGCTGAGCCTGCTGATGAGCGTGCACTTTATCCGCAGCTAATGAAAGATTATACCGACACTTTATCGTTCCGGCCAGAAACCTCAGCATTACAGTTTATATAGGAATATGGTCAAAGTGACGTCAGCGAAGTATAACAATGCATACTCACCGTATTGGTAAGTTGTCGAGACTGCTGCTCTGATTGCTGTGAGTGTGTCTGGCAAGTCTCGAGTCTATCTTCCAGGTCCTGCAACTGTTACACACACAGGCTGTATGGATGGCTTATCTCTTCCTATTGACCTTCGTCGGCACAGTGTTACGCACACAATCACACAAACACATGTACACACACAATATCAATGCTATAAGCGACATGCTTGCACTACATACTTCATATTTTACCTACAAATTACTGACAACAACGATGCAATCGATCACAAATTCCTGCAATGTGTAGAAATGCAACAGAAAGCAATGGCCTATCAGACACTTGTGTAAGAATGTCACTCGATGTTTTGCTACACTTACAAATGTCTCTACCTGTACACGTAGTGTGTTTGACGAGCTAGAAGAGGAAAGTGTTCACACATGACTGAGCATACTTGCCATGAGGAGACAGGTCTTAGTCACATGGGTTGTGGAATGGGTAGTGAGGAGGTGGAATATTTTGTAGCGAGGTGTACGCCAGTTCGTCACTTTCATCGCTTCGGCAAGTTGCATTCTGGGAACGACTCGACTCCAAATAAAATATGGTGGGTTGTTTTGTGCCTCATGGTGGATATCTGTATTCGCATTTCTTTTTCTGCATGATTTTATGAACAGCGAGCAATAATGGTGTACTCTATTCTGTAAATATAATTTGAAGTCATTCAAGTCAAGTTTTATTAATTTTTCGCTCCTTTCAAAATATGGGAAGTAAAATAATTTTGCATTCGTACAGAGGGTCTATGCTGGAAAATACAGCTCGAGTGTTCGTTTACGAGCTGTTTCGAATGGTCATATTTGGATACGAACTGGCCAAGTTGAAAAGATATACGTATGCTCCACTGTCTTGAACTCGTATACGAAATAAGTGTACGAAGTGAGCACCGTTGGTCGACAAGATGGCGGCTATTCGAATGTCTATCTCGACTTACAAAATATTAGTTTCTGTGACAAAAATAAGATTTAAAATGTTAATTAACATAATATAAGAATGGTAATACTAGAAGAAACAACCTCAGAGAGCCTAACTCCACCAAACACATCACACAATGTATACAGTCAACATCACTTGCCCGCGCTCCACTTCGTGTAGGATTCTTGGTGCTATGGCTGCCTGCTTGCTTCCTAACAGAAATGTTCGGCTTCGAAAGTCCCACGTAGATGATTTTTTTTATTTCGATAAATACACTAATAATTTCACGCTAAAAAAAGCTGTCTACGAAACATTAATTTATTTTACATGATTTTCTGTTTAAGACGCATTTGAAAGTAATCTTTTATCTTCCGTCTGTAGAGACGAAGCAACTAATGTTGCAAATGTAGACGCACACGAATTACGCCGCATAGACATTTGCTGCGCTTCTCCGGTAAATTACATTAATTAATATACAGTGTTTAAACCAAAATGAAATTTTTTAAGTAAATAACATGTATGAAATTAATGAGTTAATTTTTCCTGTTAGGTGGGTTAAATTAAGAACACTTTTATAGTTAGGCCATCGAAACGAAAGCTTCAAGAAACTAATGCTCAAGTTACATAGTTGTAAACTAAAGTAATGTAGTTATGCTAATAATTGCACGTAATAATTTGTGGCAGTTTAATTAATTTAGAGCAAATGTATTTGAATTTTATGTAAGTGGCCGAATACCTAACTGTTAACACGTAGAATTTTTTTGTCCCAGAATTTTACTGAAATAAAATGAACAGCTCCTTTAATTGTAACAACCGTCATAATTATAAAAAATCACGAGAACGTCACTCTCTTGTTTGTATATAATGAGCAAAGAAATTGGAAAATAACAAAAATGTTTGGTACTACACAATTTTTTATGACATTGCTGCTTGTTGAAGTTTATGTGATTCAAACGCGAATGTATAAATGTTATGTTGCACTGTTCAAACTGTTCAAAGACGAATAACAAAACGTTTATGATTACACAGATAATGCAAAAAAAAATAATACCTCGGTATGTAGCTACAGCAATGGAACCAAGCACACGGTTATATTTTCTGCGGTCAATTACCCATTCTAATTATTATGTTTTTAGTTTTTACTACTGTATCTGTATTTTAGTGCATTGAGTTTTTTGAAAAGGCACAAATTTGTATGTTTCAGTCAATCGCAAATAATTACGACTCGTAACATACAGTGTCAGTGGCTTTAGTTAAAAAATGTGAGTATATTAATTTTAGAATATCTTGTTCAGAATTAATAAATGCTGTGTTATTTAGTCGTTAAACGTATGTGTTTTTTTTTTTGTAAAATAAACACACTATTGTAAGTAAGCTTAGTTACATGTTTAACACTTAACTTAATTGGAGGCAAGTTTCTATTTAAACACTGCCGAGATCCTTAAAAAAAAAAAAAAAAAAAAAAAAAAAAAAAAAAAAAAAAAAAAAAACACATATATGTATGTACCACGGTCGTAGAAGAACGGTCTGGACACTCGCCTGGAAACTTGACTCCCTTGTTGTTTGGCTGTAGTTCACCAAGTTACCGAGAATATTGTGTTTTATTGGCGCTTCAGTTAGGGCGGTTGGACTCAAACTCCGCCCACTTCCTTTCCACTACGATTAACAATTTATCGAAACGTTTCTTTCCCTCACAAATCTGAGAAAAGGCTCCAGCCATCTTTATTTAACAATGGAAAAAAATAATTAACTTACAGAAACAAGATAATTAGTATTGGTACTTAATGATGTGAGCTACTTCACGACACTTTTGTAAACACAAGGCAATACATTTTTATATTTTTTAAAAATTGATGAAAATTAGTAAATTTTTGCATAACTTTGACTTTCGGCTACTACTGAAATTTTCAAAACTAACTTTTGTCAAACATGTCATAAAATGCATTGATGCACTGACTTTCAGTCCCTGTAATTTTGAATTGATTAGTTAATTACTTTTTTTGATTTTGGCTACACCGCAATGGCCATTTTGTGACTTTGATGAGTGATTATGCAAAAACTATGGGGCCTAATTTTTTTATTTGGGGAAATGAAGTGTTATCTGATGTGCAAAAGTTGAACAATATTTGGAGCAAATACAAAAAAAAAAAAAAAAAAAAGAAATATTACGGGTCCAACGCCCTTAAGAGGGCGTGGTACATAATGCAACGCTAAAATCATTAATCTATTATAATGGGATTACGGGCTGCTCATTTTATTTTATTTGCTTGATAATACTACTACATCTTATTACTTTGTCATTGATTATGAATGACGGTGAGGAAATATTTTGCTGTTTAATTATATTAAATGTAAATGAATGTTGATATAAAATGTTTACATAGTAATTATTTTATAATTGTGTGATAAATTAAAATTATTTAATACGTTCAATTCGATTTTCTGAATCTTACAGAATTGTGATTTTTCTATAATTACTGGTGATATTCAGCAGAATATCCATTTAAAGGAACAGTTGTTAGCGCTTTAAGTTGAGTCGTAAGTTCATTTCTCTTTTCAATGAGGTTTATTTCCTCCTAGGCGATTGTTCTAGCTGAAGCTAGAAAATAGTTCTTGCTAATGGTTTTGAACTCCCGAGACGTCATGATGTATTCGGTAGACCTCCTGTCTAGGCCTGGTTTTCTGCCGTCAACATAATATAGGAAACTTGTTGAGAGAGAGTTTAGTTCAGGAAATGTATAAATAAGCATCCTTTTTTAGAAGAGGCCAATTTGAATGATGTAGTTAACTAGATTTTTTAGTGAGCTTCAAGACAGCGTGGAACTGTATTGTAAGAGATCGCCCACTGGCTTCTTATTTTGTTTGCCATGAATGAGTGATTGGAATGATGTATTTTAAAATGTTTAAATGTACGTAATTTACTGAGTAAACTTTTGTGAAATACTTTTGGAATTTTTGTAAAATGTAGGCCAGAATATTGCCCTAAATTTTAGTTTTTGAACAGTGATTGCTTGAAACTGTAATTATTTTGTGAACCGTTTTGAAATTGCCCTAAAATAATTTTAATTAAAAAAGGAACCAAAGAAACTCTAATCCTAACCAACAGTCCTAGTTTCGAGAGTTTCATAGCTTACCGACTGAGTATCAGTTATTTGAAAGCTAGCTGATCAAACTCAAAATTTAAATCTTAATTTTCTTAAAATATTTGTGTATGAAGAATGTATGTGTTATGTATTGTTGTGTAGTGTCTTTTGTTAGCTTTTAGTTGTGGGGGTGCACTGTTGGCACCAGTGTGGTAACAAAAACAAAAGGTGTGTTATCTTATGCATAATGGTGGTATTGTAACCAATTGCAAGTGTAGTATTTGTAGTCGCATTAAAACCAAGTTTCATCATGGTGGTAAATCAATCAGTAATAACAACCTGACCATTCAACACTGGCGACGAGGATGGGATTCAGGCATTAGCATGATCGCGACTGGGGAAACGGCAAGATCATGGAAAACCTAGGACATATCGAAGAATTCGACGTGACGTACCCGCAGGGTTGGGATGCGTATGCTGAGCGTCTGGCATTTTACTTCCAAGCGAACGACGTCATTTCGGCCGAGAAGAAACGTGCGGTGTTTTTAGTGTTTGCGGCCCCAAAACGTATTCTGTTGTGCGTTCGCTCGTGTCACCTGCGAAGTCAGCAACTGGGTGAGAGTATCGCAGAGTTTGTAGCCGAACTGAGACGCTTAGCCGAACACTGCAACTTCGGGGTTAGCCTAGACCTAGCATTAAGAGATAGGTTTGTGTGCGGGCTGAGTGATGAAGCTGTGCAGCGCAGGCTATTGTCGGAAACAACGCTGACGTTTTCACAAGTTCAAGCAAAGACCCTTGCTGCAGAAGCTGCATGTCACAACACCAAGGAGATAAGAGGGGCATCAACTGTAAATGCAGGTAAGGTAAGCCAGCTACAAGGACCCTCCAGCCAACACCAGCGGCCTTCACATTCATGGGCAACACATGAAGAGATAGATCACGTTAGCTACGGCAGAACACCGCGGTATGGGACCAGCGCTCAATGTTCAGGCTGTGGGGACCAGCACAATAGGTCCGATTGTCGTTTTAAAAACATTGAGTGTTATTTTTGTAATAAAACAGGGCACATCGAACGAGTTTGTAGAGAAAAAGCTGCACAGGGCACCACATCCAAGGTCAAGGTAAATGCTGTTGTGCAGGAAGCACAAGGTACTCAGATTGACGGAAGAGTATCAGAACCAAATGTTTACCACTTGTAGATGGTAGGGGCTCCTGGAGCAACTGAGTTATGTACCATTGTAGAAATAAATAACCATGCAGTCGAATGGAAGTGGACACGGGGGCAGGACTATCTATTATAGATGAGTCTACGTTTCAGGAAATCTTTCCTCATCAACCTCCCAAACTGACTAGACCATTGTGTGTGCTGCAAGACTACAGCAAAAATGTAATTGAGACTCTTGGTTCTTGTGATGTCAGAGTGCAGTATGGCACACAGCACTGTACCCTTCCCTTAATTATCAGTAAAGGTCAGAGGTGATCTCTATGAGGCAGGAACTGGATGACTGCATTAGGGATAGTGGTAAAGGGAGTCATAACCGTAAGTGAAATTTGCAATGATGTCATAAAGGATTTCCCAGATGTGTTTAGCGGAGAACTTGGAAGGTACACCAGCCCACCTGTCCATTTCCAGTTGGACCCAGCAGTCAAGCCGCTGCGACTAAAACCTCGACCTGTTCCTTTTGCGCTCCTACCAAAAGTGGAAAGGGAAATAGAGTGTTTAGTTACATAAAGGGTGCATACACCAGTTCGGCATGCAGAGTGGGCAACACCAATTGTCGTCGTACTCAAGCAAAGTGAAGAGGTTAGATTTGTGTTGATTACAAAGGCACCCTGAATAAGGCATTGAAACACGACCTTCACCCTATTCCACCTGTGAGCCAACTGCTCATCAAGTTGAATGGTGGCACTATCTTCGCCAAGATTGACCTAGCTAAGCTTTTCAATAACTCGTTGTGGACGGTGAAGCTGCAAGGGCCCAGACTATAGCCACCCACAAGGGAGTATTTCAGGTGAATAGTTTACAATTTGGTGTGTGTGTTGCACCAGGAATTTTTACGCAGTTTATGGAAGAATTCTTAGCTGGATCGGATGGTGTTGTCCCCTATTTTGATGAATTGTTGGTGAGGAGGACATCAGCTGAGGACCTACGAAACAAGGTTCGACAAGTTTTGCTTCGTTTCAGAGATGCTGGCATTCACGTGAATCAAGAGAAATGCAAGTTTGGAGTTACAGAGGTGACATTCCTGGGTTATGTAGTGGACAAGAATGGCATCCGACCGACACCAGACAAGGTCAGTGCTATTCATGATGCACCAACACCCACTAACAGGGATGAATTGCAGGCATACCTGGGTCTGCTTAATTTCTATCACTCCTTTTTGAGGGACAAGACAGATGTGGCAGAGCCTTTGCACAATCTTTTGCGACGGTCTGTTAAATGGGAGTGGATGGAACAGCATGACACAGCTTTTGCAAAATAACCAAACATCTTCTGTCGTCAGACATGCTGCTAGCACATTACGACATTACGACCCAGACCTACCCCTGATCCTGACATGCGATGCATCTCAATTCGGTTTTGGAGCTGTTTTAAGTCAGACAAATAGAAAGGGTGAAGAAGTCCCCATCTCATTCTACTCACGAACCATGACATCCACAGAACGAAATTATGCACAAGTAGACAAAAAAGCACTTAGTATCATTGCTGGAGTGAAAAAATTCCACAATTATCTCAATGGCAGACAGTTTGACAGTTTCGCACGGACCATAAGCCCCTTATAGGTTTGTTCACTACTGACAAGGTCACTCCCAACATCATCTCTCCACGGATGCTACGGTGGAGCTACATGCTTAGTAGATATGATTTTGTGCTGAGATACAAACCAGGTCGCAGTATTGTAAACGTAGATGGGCTTTGCCACCTTCCAAGGGCCACCCCTGACATAGAGGTGCCTGCTCCAATGGAAGTCCTTTTCCTTGAAGCATTAGATACGCCACCGCTGACAGCCCAGTAGATTGCGGAACTGACAAAATCAGATCCAGTATTGTCACGAGTTTGCTCATGGGTATGGAGAGGATGGCCGAATGGACCACAGGGTGAGAAATACATACTATTTCTGCGAAGACAGCATGAGCTGACCATCCACTGGGGTTTTCTTTTGTGGGGTACTCGAGTGGTGGTCCCAGCTGAAGGCCGAGACTACATTTTTAGAACGTTGCATGCGGGCCACCAGGGGATAGTCCGCACTAAGGCTCTGGCTTGCAGTTATGTCTGGTGGCCTAGTATTAATGCTGATGGGGAAGGAGTTGTGCAAAAGTGTGAGATCTGTAAAGCATCTCACCACGCCCCTGTGAAGGTGTCAACCCACCCATGGGAAACTACTAAACAGCCATGGTCACACCTTCACTCGGATTTTGCAGGCCCTGTCCAAGGTCAAGTATTCTTTATCGTAGTTGACTATTATTCAAAATGGCTTGAGGTCATACCGGTGACATCCACAGATTCAAGGAGTGTTATCAGGGCATTATGCGTCTTATTTGCCACTCATGGTCTACCTGATGTTATTGTCAGTGACAATGGCACTGCATTTACTTCAGCAGCTTTTAAGACTTTTGCATCGATAAACGGTACCTATTCGACTAGCCACAGTAGCTCCATACCATCCGTCTTCTAATAGGCAGGCAGAGAGAATGGTACAATCTGCAAAGAAAACTCTCAAACGAATGGAAGGAAGTGATTTAGCCCAGAAGGTAGCCAGGTTACTTCTTACTCAGCATGTGACTCCTAGTACGACAACAGGATGCAGCTCTGCAGAGTTGATAATGGGACGGCGCCTGAGGACATGTTTGGACAGAGTCCATTCAGATTTTACCCAGGAGATGTCTGATAAGCAGGAGAGCCAGAGCATACAGGCAACACCTCGACAGTTTAGGCCTCAGGACCTAGTATATGCCCAAAACATGGGGCGAGGACCAAAGTGGTTGGCAGCAATTGTCATGGAGGTAACCGGAACACTATCATATATAGTTGTGCCAAATGTAGGGGCTAGATTACGAAGACAAGTTGACCAGCTTCGTAGGAGGCATCCATCAAGTCCGGAAGTCGTCGATGCCCCCCACCATCCTCCAGGTAGTGACGCTGCTGCTTTAGCAGCCAGTGATTCTCCAGAACCAATCGTATGTGAGCAGAACCAATGAGGAGTTCCAAGTCAGCTGCTGGATAAAAGCACACCAGAGCAGCAACCAGGGTTTGATGAAGAGACAGGGTTCAAAGGGTTCGACTTATCACCAAAGTTGCAAAATACAGAATACCCCATACAAGGAAAAAGGCAGGCCGCAGAGGCCATCAGTTAGACCAGCATTGACCAAGGATTTTGTGATGTAGAGGGGGAGAGGTGTTATGTATTGTTGTTGTGTAGTGTCTTTTGTTAACTTTTAGTTGTGGGGGTGCATTGTTGGCACCACTGTGGTAACAAA
The DNA here is from genome assembly GCA_003012365.1 of Medauroidea extradentata. Lineage (NCBI taxonomy): Eukaryota > Metazoa > Arthropoda > Insecta > Phasmatodea > Phasmatidae > Medauroidea > Medauroidea extradentata. The sequence continues at coordinate 24,690 of PNEQ01019333.1, forward strand.
AACAAAAGGTGTGTTATCATATGCATAATGGCGGCATTGTAACCAATTGCAAGTGTAAGTAGTTGTAGTCGCATTAAAACCAAGTTTCATCATATTGGTAGATCAATTAGTAATTACAACCTGAACATTCAACAGTATGTATGTGTGATGCTTTGTAGAAGTATAAGAGAGAATTATGTTTTGTTTTGTGTATTATTCATCTACGTCTAGAGTGTACAGGGAATAGCACAGTTTTCAGGCGTCCTTATAATTGATTTTAGTTCTATTTTTTTTTAAATTGGGGATTTTATTTTTTACGTGTTCTCTTCATCATTCTATTCTTACTCAACTTTACATCACGTTATACACTATTACTGTACACTACACTATAACTATACGTTACTTGAAGCCAATTTGTGAAAATTAAACAATAGTAATCCTAGACAATAGTTTTAGCCAACGTTTAAAAAAAACTGTTTCAAGTGTTAGGCACAATCTCTGATGCCGGAACCTCGTGCATTTAACTGCGGCGCAAGAGATCATGCGTAACGAATTAGTAATTCTTGATAAATATTTACTTTTAAAGTTGGCAAATTCCATTATGTAGGTTTGTCACTGAGTATTTTATCCATATTGGCTTCGAAAAAACCGTAGATATCAATTGATGTTTTCAGCGTTTATTTATTTACCACGCACTCTTAAGATTTATTTATTGTCAAATGAACTTTCTGAGAAAGACAATGGTAGGAAGATCGCCGTCCTATTGAGTTGGGGACTGTGAAGTTAAAGTGTATAGTACATTTGAGTTCGTTAAAGAGAAATGTATATTTGCAAATGTGCTCCATAAGTTAGAAGAATATTGTGAACCAAAAAAACTTCATTCGCGATATTTGTTTTTTGTCAGGAAACAGAGCTCGAGTGAAACTGTCTCACAGACGTTAAAAGTCTCATCAAGGATTGCTCGTTCCAGGCGGAAGATGAAATTTTAAGGAATGAGTTGGTACTTGACTGTAATGATAGAGAGGCTCAAAGACGGCTGATTGTTGAATGAGACGTGACACCAGCAGAAGCTATTGAAAAGTTAAGTTAAAGCTACGTGAGTGCAATGGGAGGTGGTGTGGATGTGGTCGACAATGCTAGGGTGATAAATGATCAAGACTCACAAAACTTGCAACACGGTATGGAGGGCTGCCAATGCGTCTAGTGTTTCTGGTGTGGGAGGATGCATCCCGGCAACATGGAGTTGTGACTGGCTTGTCGGAAAACATGTTCTTCTTGCAAGAGATGGAATCACTCTGCAGATGTTTGCCGAATGAAAAATAATAAAAGTGCAAATATGGTTGCGAATGTAGTTAATAGAACTAGCGAGAACATCACTGACTATTACTGCGACCAAGTAGAGTCACGCGTGTGTGGAATTACTTTTAGAACGAAGTATAAAATGTGTTTTTAAACTTGACATCGGCTAGGATGTTAATCTGATTCCAATGCGTATTTTAACTAAAGTGCAATGCAAAAGCCTAAGATACAACGTTCGCGCACAAATGTTACTATGCAAGCTTACAATGAGTGAAACATCAAAATGTTTGGCTATGAATGGTTAGATATTCGATTGAAATCTAAAGTAAACATACGCGGAATTTATCGTGACTTCGAATGGGGTTCAGCCGATTTTGGACATTGGCACATGTCTACACTACAACTTAACCTGATTGAGAAGAAACAGGTTGATACTGTAAACGACAGTGCCAATGGCCAGCAAGATGCTGGTGTGATATTAAGGAGAAATTTGGTGATGTTTTTCATGTTTAGGTTGTTTTCCTAAGCCTTACAAATTAACTTTAAAACAAGGCCCAGTTCCGATGTCTAAACCACCAGAGTGCATCTGATAGTGAAAGAAAATTGAAGGTCAAACTAGATCGTTTACATGCTATGCGGGTGATTTCAAAAATTGACGAGCCAACAGAATGGGTAAACCGTTTAGTGATTGTTGAAAAAGTTAATGCATCTTTACGTTTTTGTTTGGATCCCCAGGCTCTCAATAAACCAATCAACAAAAAACACGAAATTCCAACCGTACATAATTTGAAAACGAAGTTGGGCAAAGCAAACTTATTCTCTGTGCTAGAATTAAAAGAGTCTTTCTGGCAAATTAGTTTTTCGAAGGGCAGTATAAAATATTGTACATTTTCTTCCATCTATGGTTGTTATTGTTTTAATGTTTTGCTGTTTGGGTTAGAAGTTTCTGCTGAGGATTTTCAAGAAATGTGCGAGACATGTTTCGCCGACACTCAAGGTCTATTAATTTGCATTGATGATTTTTTTAATTTTTGCGGACTCCAAAGATTTAATCAGGGCTAGAGAACTAAACATAAAATTCAATATTAAGAAATTTCAGTACTTACTTGAGGTTGTTAAGTATTTAGGCCAAGAAATCATTTAGGGTTCATAAGTTCTTGACAAGGATAAAATATCAGCAATCATAGACTATGAAATGCCACATGATAGAAAGTCTCTGCAGAGATTTTTGGGAGTTGTTGTTAACTACCTGAGGGATTTCATTCCAAATTTGTTTAATTTAACAGCGCCATTAAGGGAACTGCTGAAGAAAATATTGAGTTAAAGCGAAAACAGGGGGTCATGATTTATGTGTGGATAATATTAAACATATACTGACGAGTCCACCAGTTGGCCTATTCAAAAATGTGAGCTTGTCCAAAGCTGAATGTATATATAGTCAGATAGAGTTTTAGCCATTCTATTTGCATGCACTAAGTTCAAGTATTATTCTTATGGCAGAAAAATTTAAGTACACGCCGATCATTAGCCCCTGGTTTCTTTGATGAAAAATTTCATTAGTTCTATTGGTTCACAAAGACTTCGAAAAAATCGTATCAAGTTAGGAATTTACAAAATAGATGTAAAATATGTTAGGGGTTCTGAGACGTACATAGCAGATGCCGTAAGCAGATCCATTTCCAGAAGTGTCGTAGTTCTTTGACTGAAGTTGTGCATACAATCAATGCACGTGACAGTGTCTTAAAGCAAATAGCAGCTGCAACTCAGGCTGATATGACATTACAGCAGCTTATAAAACTCCATCAAAGTGGGGGCCTACAAATAAGAGAAAAGTGCCCGATGATGTAAATTTACTACAGATTTCGCAATGAAATCAGAGTTGCAAATGGATCGGTATTACTAGATTATAGTCATTATTCCACATGCTTTGAGATAAATGATTTTAAAAAAAGTGACTCGGCACATTTTGAAATTACAAAGACAAATACAAGGGCTTGGTATTATTTTTGTTGGCCTAATTTAAATGATGAAATTGAGACAACGGTGTCTAAATGCCGATTGTGTGAAAATTAAGTTGTAGGAAGCCGCGAGAACCATTATTGCGTGATGATGTATGTAAGTTGCCATCTGAAAAAGTGGGATGTGGCTTTCTGGAATATAATGGTGTCACATACTTAATTGTAGCTGACTATTACTCTAAGTAGTTTGAATTAAGGCGTGTATCCTCCAATAATGATGCAACAGTGATTCAAGAATTAAAAGACATGTTTTCAACTCACGGCGTGTCAAAAATATTGCGAGCTGACAACATGCATTTTAGTTCATTTGAGTTTCAACAGTTTGCTAGCCAATTGAATTTTTCAGTTGTCACTTCTATCCCTAACCACCCCAGGTCAAATGGGTTGATTGAAAGATTTGTGGGGATTGCTAAAAAAGACTCCTGTAAAAAATTAGTAAAGAAAAATTAACATGAAGTATGTACTATTAGAGTACAGAAACACACCTATAATGGCTTCACCTTACTTTCCTTCTCAATTGCTCACGAGTCGTGCGACACGTTCTACATTTCCAGCCCATGATAATGTGCTGCAACCTAGATAAGTAACACATTACGCTGATTTCCAGTCGCAGAGGAACACCGTAAATAAAAAGAATGACTATAAAACTACAAGAGAGTCGCATCACATGTTTTACAAAGGGCAGCAAGTGGTTTTCTTGAAGACCAGCTCAAGTGAGCGGTCTCCTGGGGTTGTCGAGGATGTTAATAACAGTCAATGTTCTGTGGTTATTAAAGATAACATGGGAACTGTGTTCCGCAGAAACACTAATCATGTACAACCATATTATGTTGAAAGGGAGGAAAGGGAGAAATAGAGTTTTAGGAAACAAAGAGTGGGACTTGGAAAAGGGGTTACGCCAGTATCAAACGACAACCAGAACAGTTCAATAGACCGTCTGAGGCGTGATGTTAAATGGAAAAGTTACCTTCAAGACTATGAATGCTGAATAGTTTAATATTGTAAAAGGGAAAGATGTAGTACAGGTATGTGAGTGTGTGTGTGTAGGTGTGTTTGCGTGTGTGTGTAAACGTTGGTAACATATGAGACGAGAAAGTTGGGAATGTGAAAACTTTCTTCAGTATGGCTGTAGAAGAGGAACTGGAGACAACTTGTGAACGGACTGCAAATGTAAATAAAGTGAAGGTAGTTAATTTCTGTGGAGTTTCCACAGACAATACAGTAACTTTACATTATAATAAGCCTGCTTTCCTACTGCTGTGGTAAGTAGGTAGTGCAATGCTTCATCATGAGACTTGACTACTAACCACCTGGATATATCAACACTACGCCACGAAGTGAGGTCGGAGGATAGACGAAGCCACAAACAAATAGGTTATAGGATATCTTGATGAGAACAATAACTCTGTCCTATCGTAACTCCCACCGAGACATGGCCATCAACGACTGTACGGCTTCATAGACGGCAATTTTAACAAATTGCAGATTACACTATTCTGACTATAATAAATCACCGAAAAAGTATCTTACTTTCATTATAGTTTTATTTAGTTTCAAGCATAAGTTATGATGGCGAAAAAAAAGAGGAAACAATCATTGAGTGCGAGACGTTCTATTTAATGTTTTTGCGTAAAACGAATATTTGAGAAGCGAGATCTAATGCTCACCAAAATCGTAACTAAAACCATTTACACACTAAATTTTCTAATACCTTAATTTACTATTTCTGCATGAAACAAAAGCAATCAGAATCCAAATAACTATGTGGTAATAAAGTATTGCTACGAATGTACTTGAATATCGTCATATAATGGGAAGTTATTCCACGATCTTCAATTTTTAAATAAAGTCAGGTTAACTGTTGGTGTGATGTAATCTGCAACTTTCTGCGCTCACTGTTGTAGCAGTCTGACAAAAATTCACTAAGTTCAGCATTTTCAGAACAATTAGTATTACGCTTCTAAAAATATACAGTGCCAAAGTAAAGAAAAGTTATTTAATTTGTAGCTGTAGATACTATTTTACCATTTCTATTCGAATGCCTCCTTGAATATATTTTATAAGGATGTCTGTCAATAGGACTGTGCATTTTGACTGGTTGTTGTCTGTTGCCTCATTGTGCCTAAATTCGTGCTTCACTGCCCCAGTGTTCGTCTTTAAATATTGTTGCACTAGTTGGAACAAGATTGTTCAATGGCATGCATGTTTCCTACCTACATAGACACACACTATAGATTGGCCTTAGAGAAGGCAACGCGCAGGTCTTGCAGTCAAATATTAATTATGTGTATCAGTTATTGTATGTTGTATGTTGCTGTTTACAATACTGGCATTTACTGTAACATTATAACTTTCACTTACAGTATACTTTATCCCATACATTTTACAATTTATTTTAACTTACATTAACACTATAGTAAAATACTTATATAGTGTTTTTTATTTACCTTAACGACTTTAGTTTTGATATCATTTTTCAGGTCCTTGATGTAGTCGTTGAGTGTTTCCTCCTTAAACACAGAGGGCACAAAACATATTAGTTACACGTGACTAGAACTAAATTACTTTTACACTGGAAAAGAAATACGATTTCATACGCCTATATCATTAAAATTGTAACTAGTTATCTACACATTAAATATCATGCCAGGAAATACTACAATCATACCTATGTTTATCACTATTTATCTAAACGAAAACATTAATACAACAACATATTTGTAACAAGGCCATACAAATTACAATAACTCTCTGTTGTTTATCAAGTGACAAATTGTTTATATTCTTACCGTTTTATGTTTGTCATCGAGTTTTTGTTCAAAGTCCATCATCTTCTGTGTGAATGTGTCGACCTTTAAACAAATATCACAGTTAAACGAACAGTTAAGTAGATTGGTTTGTTACAAAATTACACTATCAGTGTTTTTAGACAGTTCATTAGTTGGGAAGTGATGTAAATGAGTTTAAGTTTTTTGGAAATGTATTTAATTTATATGAAAGTATATTTCACATTATATGTGAAATATAATTTATATTAAAATATGTGTCACATTAGGGCTATATGTGGCATATACATTTCTAATTAAAATTGTATAAAATAATTAAAAATGTACAACATTTACTAAAATAAAATATTTTTAATTTATTTTTGTAACTTGTGAAAAATACTACTGTTTTTCTACTCTCATAAAAATCTTGGCAGGTTACACTTATACTAAAACATTGACATGGTAAAAAAAGTATTAATTTCAAATGCTTAGTGCATTTTGTATGAATATGTTTCATTAAGACACAACTGCTGTGTTATAAAATAAAAAAATGAAGGTGGTTGGGGGTGGGTGGATCAACCATATGTCAGAGAAACATTCTTACACAACTTTCCAAAGTGTAAGATATTAAGCAGCAGTTACAATACAAGAAACAACGTTTGAGAAGAAACAACAAACACTTAATTCAAATCGACATATATCAAGGGTAGAGTTCATCTACAAATTCATATAAAAGAACAACAATTACTTCTACTCTGAAAAATGTCCTGAAACACTTAATTTTTTAAATATGATACTCTAAGAGCAACTTATAAAATTCAAACAAACACATGGTCATACTTTGAGCAATTTATATATTCAAAGGTGTTACAAGGTTCTAGGGATTTTTTTTGCGAGTACACATATGTAAGTAAGTGTTGCCAGCAGAAAACTTTTGTGTTCCAATTACGAAATAGAGTTTCATAAATTTCTAAATTAAGTTTGTTGCCTATTTTCATTTTTAACGACTTTATTGGAAATGAGTTCTAAAATTTCTTTTAAATACACTCTTTAACAGATATATCAAATACTACATGTAATCTACTATCTAAATGTTACAGTACCTGAAATGAATAATAAAAATACAAAATTTATTGTTTAACTGAAATGCCAACTTTGATTCTTTTACTTTTGTCATTCGTGACTAGAGTATATATGACGTTAATATATTACATTAGACTTATTTAAACTTCTAAGCTGCAATTCGCACCTATAGACATCAATCTTGCACCTTTACCAAACATCTGCGAAGAGGTGCAAAAGTTGTAGTTACACCCACCAGCAGAACCATTTAATTGTAGCAACTAGAGTACTGCAACTAGGCTCAAGAACACATAGCTGTATCTTGAGCTTGAGCGCACAAGTAGCAGAAGGCTGTGACAATACGAACAAACACAGTCCTTGTATCGTGGTGTGAGCATGACTCTGCGCTGTGTGATGTTGCTGCTGCCCCTTGAAGCAGTGGCAATGTGTTGTGTTCGGGAGGGCTGTGTTTATTATCGGCCCAGAGAGCAGCGACTATTCTGCTACTGAGCGCGTCTAGCCCAGGCATTTTAAGGGAAAATCGGGCAAACCTTAAAAAAAAAAAAAAAAAAAAAATTAAAATTTTGCACAGACCTTCCTTTGGGTGTTAGAAATGTATCCAGAAAAGTCCCCATCTCTTAGATGCCCGCGTCATAATCTTTTATGAAATAAGGGTGTAAGTGCCGAATTATCCATATCACGATAGTTGCGTGAAATATATTGATTCGAATGTATCGTAGTTCGGTAAAAATTTAAAGTTTAGGGTACTTAGTCATTAATCATTCGTTTTTGTTTCGTTATACACCACAAAAATTGTATTTTAACCTGCTTTATACTCTATTAATGGAACTGAAAAGTACTAATCCCCTATAAAATCGCACAGTACACAAAAACCGTTACAGATAGGCAGGAATAAACCTAGATAAAAGTTTTACGTTACTTTATAAGCTTTAAAATGATGGGTCTAATATTTATGTGCGATAATTATTTGCTGAAATAATAAGGATCACAACGAGCTACTGCGCAACAATGGAATTCAGAACAATTTATGTTAAATATTACCTATAGCATTTCAACATAAATAAAAATAATGTAGTTTTGAAATTTGGCACAGAATTTCTTTTGGGTGTTAGAAATTGATCCTGAAAAGTCCCCATCTCTCAGATACCGGCGTCATAATTTTTTATGCAATAAGGTCGTAAGTGCCGAAATATCTATATAACGACTGTTGCACGAAAAATTCTCATTATAATATATCGCAATTTTACCAAAATGTTAAGTAAAGGGTACTTAGGCAATTATAATTCATTATTGTTGCAAATTACACCGCAATAAATGTAACATTATTTATAATCAATAAATGGACGTAAATGTACTGTTCTACACTTTCATAAACTGTATAAAACATTACTGGTATAAGGTACCTGAATTTACTTTATTTATCCTGTTGCTATGGTAGAAAAGATGTATTAATATACCTGTTACGTATTACTGTTGTTATTTTATATCTGCCTTGTGTGTGTAGCGTAAGTGCATAGCACCGGACAGATAAATCTTCCTACCGATAGGCTACACTAGCTCTGTGGTAGAGCTACTATGACTCATATTTACCGGTACGCCGGCCGGCGATCTGTAGTCGAGCACAGGTTCAGTCCGATGCGCGAACAGGTTCAGACCAGATGTTTCACCTCGTCCCACTGTATTGCACTGCCATGATAAGTGAATCACAGTTCGGTGAGTGGTTTTTGTTTAGTATGCTATCTGTGATGTTTATTGGAATAGTAAAAGAACTTTCAAGACGCATATTCTATCAGTAAAATATAAGAATGAGTGAGAAATGTTTTATATGTGACAGAGATTTTAATAATGGCGGGCAGACTGTCGTGATTACAAGAGGCATGGGCAGCCTTGTTGCTGCAAGCCGAGAGCGTGGAGATGGTAGGGAAGATTTTCTTAGTGCTGTGCCTAGTGTTATTGTACATATTTCATGTCGAAAAAATTATACCAGGAAAAGCACAATCGAGAAATTTAGTAAGGTAGAAAATGGAAGAAACCATGTCAGTTATATTGCATTAAACAAAGTAACATTGCGTTCATCATTACCATTGTTTAACTTTAAGAGGGACTGTATATTCTGCGGTGAGGAAGCGTCTATCAGAGAAGAAGCCAAGAAAGAAGTGAAGTACAGAAAAATTATATATGAAGTTCGAACTTTAAGTTTCAGTACCTCTGTTAAAGTAAGGGCCCAAGAGCGAAGCGACCATTGGGGCAGTATTGTTGCAGCTCGAATAGACAGTGTACAGGATCTTGTCGCAGCTGAAGCCAAATATCATAAAAACTGTCATTTGCAGTTCTTTTCCTTTGGTACCAGAGATGGAGAATCTTACAAACGAGGTAGACCAGAAGATATAAATAAGAAAGAAGCTTTCTGCAGATTGACAGAATTTATGGAAAGAAATTATGATCTTGTTTCACTTATGGAATCCTTCTCAAAGTCATCAACAACAAATCCTTGTTCTTACAGTCGCATTTACTTGAAAGAAAAGCTTAAGTCACACTACGGCAATAGAGTTGTGATCACAGATCTTCCTGGAAAGTCATCAGTAGTGAATTTCAAGGGAACAGCACATCAGCTTCTACATGACAAGTGGTATTTTGATCGTAAAAGTTCTTCGACCGAGGAGCGCTTACGTATTGTTAAAACTGCAGCCGAGATTTTGAAAGAGGATATTCGCTCCATATATTATGACTGTAATACATATCCCGCAGTAGACAATACTAGTTTGTCAGATTGCAATATATTTCCTGACACACTGTTTTCACTGTTAGAAACTATTATATCATCTCATAATCCTGAATCAAACAGTATAAAGAGAAAACGAATCGCTTTAGGACAAGCACTGATATCAGCATGCAGGCCTAGATCATTTATTTCTCCTGTACTCATTGCTATTGGTGTGTATTGTCATCGTCGTTATGCTTCCAAACAGCTTGTTGAAGTGCTTAGTAGTGTTGGATTTTCTGCCAACATGGCTGAAGTGCACAAATATGAGCAGTCAGTATTGTATGAAAATAATTCAGATGCGCATAGTGCTGGTCAGTTCACTCAGTTCTGTTTTGACAATGCTGATTTCAACATAAACACATTAGATGGCAGCAATACATTTCATTGTATGGGAGGAATCAGATGTGCAACTCCTGCTTCTGCAACCAACGTTAGTTCCATTCCACGCATCAGTGAAACACGAAAAGCAAGTGAGATCAGTGCAGTAGGAAAATTCAACATTTTCTGGTACAAGAAGCCTATATCATCTGGCTTGAAGGACATCGAAATTAAGCAGCTCTGCTTAGGACCTGTAGATTCAGTAGCTCAAGCACAGGTGATGGACTTACTCTGGATAAGTGGTAGATGGGCAAGAATTTCTGCACCTCCGTCATGGAATGGCTATATGAAGGCATCGATGTCTAATCCTTCAACAGACTTTCATTCAACTGAAGTAACACCACCGCCATTCATAAACCTGAAACCTGGGAATTTATCCACCATTTATTCAGCTCTACTTTTTGCTTCAAAAGAGTTCATACAACAAGGACAAACGAGCTGTGTTGTTACTTTCGATCAGCCTTTGTATGCCAAAGCTATCGAGTTCGTAACATCAAAGGAATCACATCATTTAAATAATGTAATTGTTCGACTGGGTGGTTTCCATCTTTTGATGTCGTTTCTTGGAGCCATTGGATATGTGATGTCTGGAAGCGGCATAGAAGAATTATTCGAAGAGGTGTATGCCAAGACATCTGTCATACACGTGATGTCCGGACATGCATACTCCAGGTAATTAAGTTATAATGTAGACAAAGATTTTTAAATTAGAAATTATATGACATCATTCTGAATTTCCAGTGTTTTGTGACCTATAATTACTACTAGGTATAATAATTGCAGTATGGTATACTATTATGGGACACTATTTACAACCTAATTTCTCTTTCAGGTCCCTGAGAGCACATTTCTTGGCACAGCAAGCTATTGCAACAATCCTGCTGGAAAAACTTACCAATATTGATGACAGCACGAAGGCAGAAATATGCGTTCTTTTCCAGAATTTGCAAACAAATAAGATGAAAACAGGAGACCTTAATTCATCTGCATCAATGCAACTTCTCCTCACTTCAATGGATAATATTTGCACATCTTTAAGCGAGAAAAGCCGCACAGCGAAACTGTGGATTGAATATTATCATCAGATAAGGGGCATAAATAAGTCATGCTTTACGGAAAACATTCAAATTTTGGGCACACTTCGTATACTGTATTAACTTTGAAAACTTTTTGTTCTCCCACAGGTGGAATTGATACGAATGTTTATACGGGCAGAAAGAGTGGGTGACTGGAATCTGCACCTATTCTGTGTGAAGAGTATGCTACCCTTGTTGCATGCTGCAGGACATTTGCATTATGCGAAATGTGCACATATTTATGTGCAGCAAATGGAAGAGTTACCTTTCCGTATGCCACCACATGAGTATACAAGATTCGTAGAGGAAGGAACTTTTACTATAAGGAGAGGACATGAGTTCTGGTCCGGCACTTGGTCTGACATGGTTATTGAACAAAACCTCATGCGTTCAATGAAGGTAAAAGGCGGCCTGACATCTGGACGTGGCTTTACAGACAGTGTACTTACCCAGTGGATACTTTCTGGTCCTGGGTGTCTGAAGCTTTGTGATGCACTGGAAAAGCTGTGCGG
>PNEQ01019334.1:0-36567 GCA_003012365.1 Medauroidea extradentata
TCTTTATGTTAACTGGTTTCCAAATTTTGTATGAAGTAAAAATACGCAAATTTTGACTTTGAAGTGCCATTACGGGAAAACTAGGTGAGCTAATTTTTTTCCGTTAGAGGTATATGTACTCTCAAGTAATGTGTACAAAACTAACACTATTTCATACAAATATAAAATTATGTTTTTTCCCCACTTGAACAACCTTAAGTGTGTTCAAGTGCTATAAAGTCATATTCTTATATTTATTTAAAATAGTGTTAGTTTTGTAGACGATACATGTGAGTACAGTTTCCGCTTACGAAAAAATTTTAGCGGGCGTAGATTTCTCATAACGGTGCGTCAATGCCAAAATTTGTATGTTCTGCTGCCACGCAAACAGTGAAAACCAATTGACTTAGTACGTGAAATAATTCAGAGTGAAATAACATACTATGGTTTACGTGATAAAACATTTGAAAAATCCTGCGAACTGTCTTTCTATTTTTTAAAATTGCTGAATTTGCAACTTTTATTCTGTGCCATTGCGATTTTTTAAAATTCAAAATATTACGTAATGGTTTTTTTATATTTTATGGCATAACACTTGGGATGAAAGTTCACAGTGAATTTTTTTTTTTTTTAAGTAGGTCAGTCGGTTTTCACTATTCGCATGGCAACGTAACAAGGAAATTTTGATTTTGACACCCCGTTATGAGAAAACTATGAGAGCTAAAATTGTTTTGTGAGAGTTAAATGTACTCGCAAGTATTGTCTACAAAACTAACAATATTTCATAAAAATATAAAATAATGATTTTATCACACTTGAAAGCCCTTAAGGGCGTTCAAGAGGGGGAAAAAAAGTCGAAATTTAATATTTGTAAGAAATTGTGTTAGATTTTTAGACGTAACTTGGGAGTACATTTTCCTTTTACAAAAATTAGCAGAGCCAGTTTTCGCACAATAGCATTTCAAAGTCAAAATAAGCATGCTTTTACTTCATCAACCCCCGAAAATCACCAATTATTATAATGGAACGAAATAATTCACAGTGAAAGTAGGCCTACATATCACGGGCTAGAGCTTTACGTGGTTTAAAACCCATTAAAAAATTTTTTTTTATTTAAAAAATTTTTCTAAAAGTAGCAAGCAATACCAAATTTCAGAATTTTTTAATAGTAATACAATATATCGTTTGAGCGGGTTTCCAAATACTGAAAGCCCTAGCCCGTGACATTTACTTTCACTGTGAATTATTTTGTAGTAATTTTCGAGGGTTAATGAAGTAAAAACATGCTAATTTTGACTTTGAAATGCTATTGTCGAAAAACTGGCTGAGCTAAATTTTTTTAAGAGTCCCGTCAAGTGAAGTTTCGGGTCGCTCAGCTTTGTGTGAACACGTGCGCCCACTGCTGCATATCACCCATTTTACTTACAAGTGTAATTCTTGAATGGCCTTTACTTAATTTGATGTCCTTAGATGGTTTAGTTGTGACAAATACCTACTGTAAATTCAAATATAATTTATATTTTAATTGCTTTGTTTTATAAATACTCTTTATCGATAGAACCCCTGAGCTTTGCACCCTTTGCCCTTTCACATCCTTGGTCTTAGAGGGTCTGCCTGTGGATATTAGCTGTAGCGAACCACATGTTGGTTAAGGCCGTCTTCATCTGTTCCTACTCTTTTTTCTATAATTATTTTAAGCCTGATTTAGAGCATATATCAACAATCTGTTTGGGAGATTTGTTTAAAATGGTTTTCTTAAAGTTGGCTAATTTTTTCAAGAAATTAAATGCTAAGGTTTAAGGTAACTCATAGCCATCTTCAGTAGAAGGACGCAGCCTTATATTTGGCAACCCTGGCAGGACAGGTCATTTTAACACTTCTTATAGCTCTCGAAAGACAATGGCTATACCAGATTCGTTATTCTGTTCTACAAACCGGCGAATCAGGGGAAGCCACATTCCAGCATCCTCCCAAGGGGTGTTTCTTTGGGCATAGCAGATTTTGTACCTGAAATATTGCCCAGAAACTTAATAGAACATACTATATTTTTTTTGTTAGCATTTCTACTTGCTTTCTACCCATAAATCCCTACGGCCAATCGCAGCCAATTTGTGTTGGTCACATGACCATATGATTTCAAGGTTGGTTCTCTTAAAATGGCGTCAAAAGTCAACATAACAAAATAACGTGACTAAACTAACCATTCATTTCGAAGCATTGCTAGAAGACCATAACCACATAATTTATTTCGTTCTGCAGCGAAGGTATAGTCCACCATTCCGTTTCTCTCTCTTTTTTTTTTTTACTAAAATAGTAATTTCCATTAAAATAAATGCTAGTAAAGGTTAAGTTACCAATAGGTGAGCGAGTAACGACATACCAATTTCTGCTATAGCCACGGCTACGAATCTGTCATATTAACTCCTGTACCCATGGGTATAACAGAAGTTAGTAGAAATTAGGCATCGTGTGAGGTAGGTTTTAGTGCCAAAGGTTAGTGTCGGCGCCACCCTCTCTTTTAGCATGTGAAGTGTTATCACCAACAATTAACTGAACTCTCCCTCCCTACCACCCAATTGGATTGCCCATATGTTCCACCCAATCAACTGCCAGCGTGTTAAATCCAGACGCGTCGAAACATTTTAAAACCCCTGCCGGCCCCAGCTGATGAACCTTGCCCTGACACAAACGCTCATAATTATTGGGGTAGGCGACAGATAGGCTTGCCGTGATTGGCCACATCCTCTGCCGCCGAAGAGGGGCGGGAGGCGGCGGCTTGCGACGCAAATCGCGTGAGATCCAGGACAGCGTGCGGACCAAACACCGCTTGTGCACAGTGTTGCCAGGCGTCCACTTAAAATTCAAAACAGTTTTAAAAATATTCCTCGATTTAAAACTCAGTTAGAATAATCTATGGAGTAAAGAAATATCGTGCAATGACAATTATGCCGATGTAATGAGTTTCTCCACTTCACACATAAAAAAAATTCAGTGGAAATATGATTTATTTGGCAACACTGTTCGTACAGTTGCCGTGCTGACAAGTCTGCCAATTACATCACTGCGAAGGGCTTTGACGTGCGAGGCAGGACATGTCCATCACACTAGCATATGATGAGAGGTCTGCGGCGCATCAAGATAACTCAGACCCGTCCGTGACGCCATTTATTTTCTTCGTGAGATGAGGATGTTCTGTTATTGCACTAATTCCTCTTCAACCAAAACATAGACTAAATAGTAATACAGATGTGAAATGACGTGGGGCTGATCTGATACGGGCAAACTTAGCAAATTTATTGCTGGCCGAGGCCCTTTTGCAGTCGGTTGTGACTGCCTTTCCTTCCGACTATTTCACTTCTGTAGTATTAAATGAACGGCCTCAGGGTAAAATTTAACAATTCGAAATTTCACTTTTTTTTTTTTAGGAGAGACAAAATACTTCCTGGCAAGAAATAAAAATGCAGTACTATAAGTTTTCCTGCATATTCTTCTATTAGTAGTGAAACATTACAATTCCAGTACTATAGTTACTGTTAAATTATATGCAGTAACGGCTAGTGATTTTTTTCTCAAAATGTTAAGTTTTTAGTGCTCACTTTATCCCGAACGACCTAAATTTTAAAATGGAATATTAGCTGACTAAGAGAAATGAAACAATCTACACTGATTTACTCTGAAGAACGATGTCACGGACTACGTCAAGAAATGTAAAAAACCGTACGGAATATTTTTGTTCTTTAAAAAAATTTAGAAAATTGGCCATTTTTTAATTTCAAGCTCATTAATTTTAGTCGTCTGCGATCGGCGAACCGAGACTGCGACCAACGACTTGTACAACGCGAATGCAACTACACTTTTCCTGGAGCGAACTGATCTCGGTCGCGTTAATAAGGGCTGGTTCACAATTAAAAAACAAAAAACATAAGCACAGGACTAGTAACATAACAGCATAAACTGTGCACGACCAGACACCTTTTGCAAATTTAATTCACAGCTAAGTTCATAATGAAATGTTTAGCCAATGATACTTTTCCGATGAATCCGGAGTATTCGTTGTTTTCTGGAACACAACCGAAGGCCATTTGAAAATACTTGAAGTGGTATCGTATTTGTAGATAATAGGTAATATATAGAAATTAAGCTACAATAAACTGCACAGTGTAAAACATCATTTACAATATACTCGTAGAAACATAATTTTTAACATTAGAATGTTTTATTCTTGTGTATTTTGAAAGTTAAAGCAACATTGTGGACCCTCGGTAAATCCTCTGCTCTGATTGGTTGCTGTCGTACGCGACCGCACAACAAATGCAATATTACCATTTATTTTGTCAGCATACAAAATACATGGAAACCAGTTCTTGTGGATACGGCCTATGTTATATTCTTATTGTTATTTTATCAATCCTGAACCCACCTTATTCAAACGTGCGTGTCATATAATGCTCTTTTCAAAATGGAGAAAAAGATTTCCCCGTATGAAGACTTTTAGTCTTACAGAACAAGTTGCTAAGCACCTCTTCATTTACGAATTACCTTCGCCTAAATACCGAGGTGAAAGTGTAAAATATAATGCACGGAAAGCTTCAAGCAAATGTTGGCCAAACAGACACGTAAACGTAATCTCTACTGACAAAAGTAATTAAAAAATTACCAAGCGATACTATACATGTATTACGATTAACAGTGCCAAAAATAAACCATTCTCAGCAATGCCACATAAATAGGTCCAGGAAAATCACGCGAATTCAATGACCTGCGTGTTTGAATCAACTATACCATATATACTCAAGTTCCGGCTATTTGTCCACTAGCTGCTACTCAGTGGAACAGCAGACAATGAACGAATAGACGGGGCTTGATTATGCATAGTATAATGGATTATAGCATGTGGGTATCTGAATTACCAAATTTATCCTGACCCTACACATAAAACACAGGTTTGAATAAGTGAATTAAAAAAAAGTTTATAACACTTTAACATTTGTATACATTTGTGCATATTATTGGAAAAATTATGTGAACAAGTCATTTACATAACAATTAATATTTATTTGCAATAACGTACGTACATATATTTACTTGGCGCATGGTGAGGTATAGACTTACCCCTGTCGTGCACGCCAGTGAATTTCAATTTTTTTTAACGTGTAATATTTATACTGCTATTTGTCGTTTCTTTGAACATGAGAGTGTAGGTACGAAACACGACCATTTCTGGTGTTAAAATACTCCACGGCAGAACTTCGAAAATTTAAAATCCTTCGTAGTTGCCAAAACCACCAATAAATATCACGGACTGAAGCAAACGTTTATTTACTGCGGTTTCTGGAGTTCCTAGAAGTGAGTTGAATTTTTTTCCTGTATGTAAAGGTCGTTCAGGATAAAGTGAGCACTTAAAAATATTTCCTTCGAAAAATATCACTAACCATTACTGCATATAATTCAACATTAACTATAGTTGTCTTACTACTGGTATGGTTGGCAGCGAAATCACGCTGTACAGTTCCACGTATTTTCCTATTTAAATACAACTATACTGATACAAAAGCAACCGAAAATGACATAACTGTATTTTATATAAGTAATAAACTTTTTTATGAGACTGTATAGGCCTGCTGACTGCACAATTCATCTTGCACGCGCAAACATCAAGTGACGTGTCCGGAGAGGTTAGCCATTTCCCGTCGTTAGACGTTACGCGCGGAAAGATTCGAATTGGCTGAAAATAGAACTTTAGCAGGGTTTTTTTGAGTGCTTACTTTATCCCGAACCGCCTATAAGCACTTCGAAGGCGGTTATGAATAAAGCATAAAAGACTAATGATTTTTCCTGTGATTATAGCAGAACATTAATTGGCGTGCAAGCCACACTTTATAATGTATTCTTGAAATTTTTACTTCTACGTAATAATTTTACCTTAGAAGCAGATTAGTAGAACATTGTTTGGAGCTGCGTACTGCTACATTTTTCATTCGTTTTACTCAAGAATTTTTGACTATTTAAAATATTTAATATATATGTTAAAATAGATAATTTGTTTATTGACATCCATGTTTCGGTTGCAGTGATTGAATACGCGACAAGAAGGTGAATACTATTACTGGAGGGTTAGTTGTTAATTCTTTATTATTACTTGTTAAAATACGAACGACTTCAGTTCACGAAGACGTCTACCTTTCCGAGTTCAGTGCGTGTCACGTGTGGAGGCTAGATTCTTATCTGGCAGCTGTGACGTCTCACGCCATATCCCTTCTTCACACCTGTAAACATGTCGTCCGACATCACCGTAGCTTCACTGTTGCCTGCCGGACAGCTAAGTAGATACCACAACAGCTACGCCTCGCAACACGCAACTTGTATTTATAAGATTTTTACGTTACGTTTTGGAACAAAGGAACCTCTTTTCAAATTAACGACTTCAATATTCTTTATTCCGCACGAATATGTACCTGTATGAATGTGTGTATATTTTTTTTATGTGTGTGTATATATTGTGTATGTGATGGAAAGAGGAGGGGGGGAGGGGTTCGCGATAAAGTGAGCACTCTTGACGACCTTCTTGTCGAGAACAATAATAAACAATATTAATCCCTCAAACGTTAACTTTAAAATGCAGTACAATCCACATACTTTTATTGTTAATTAGGTTGCATTCTCATACAAAAAAAGAGGCAGAAAACTACAAACTATCTTAAAAGGAAAAAGTAATTAGTACGGCTTGAAAAGTGCACACTTCATCCCAAATGACAAAAATATATGGATATAAATATGTATAGGCCTATGTCATTCGGTATATATATATGTATGTAAATATGAATA
This sequence comes from Medauroidea extradentata, assembly GCA_003012365.1. Lineage (NCBI taxonomy): Eukaryota > Metazoa > Arthropoda > Insecta > Phasmatodea > Phasmatidae > Medauroidea > Medauroidea extradentata. The sequence continues at coordinate 6,805 of PNEQ01019334.1, forward strand.
GGCTATATTTAAATGTGTATTACACACACATACACACACACACACACACATATATATATATATATATATCCTACACATGTTCTTAAATAAATGTAGCTTCAATATATTTCACGGCAGGACGAGGTTCCGGTTTTAAAATAACTGATTTGTTTCTCATAAACAGTAAACAAACATCCCCTGCTCCAAACAACGCTTCCAAAACGGCGATTTTAATGCGACCACGTACGTTAAAAGTAAAAGTGAGAAGGTTTCGTGAGGGCAGACTTAGAACCAGACAGCCTTGCCGTAGGCAGTACTTTATAGACTTGAAGCTGCGGCGATGAATATTCATTTGGCGCGACAACTAGCCAGCCCGTCATATCAGGAAGCGGCCAGATTCCTTATTTTGTTGTAAGCATCTCCTAATTCGTAACACTATCATTTCATACCACGTGGAAACACACGCGGCCAATATAAGAAGTGTTGTGTCTCGCCGTTTATAAAAGGTTAAATCTGTCTTCGCCAAGTCCTCAGAAGGCATGGTACACCGAAGAATTCGTAAGCGAGTTGTCGCTCGCTTCTTTGTTTTCCAGAACACATGTTCAGGACAACAGTTGTGAACAAGGAACTGTTTAAAATATGACGTCAACAAGGTCTCCAATCATACCACTGACGTAACTTTAAATCGATTATCACAGCTGGCCGCAAATTAACCCCAATTTTTAGCTCATGAAAGGTTTAAATAGCAACGAGAAGCAAACACGTTGGTTTATCCAAGTATAAAATATGAATGCCAATAAACTATTTCCAGTGTTCTCAAAAGGCTGACTATAGCTGGCATTAGGTCGAAAACTTCCTTGGCTCCTCCGTTTTCGTTTACGCTTTATATTGAATTCACATTACAGAGCATACCAAGATGTTGGTACATGCAGGTTAGCACAGCAGACAGCTGTAACGTGTGAGGTCTGATCACGTGGTTACCAAACATCTACATAACGTTCAAGTTGGAATCCTTCTCTCAACGGCCACATTTATAAAAAAATGTAAGAAAAAATTTTCCAGTAGGAAAACATCTCGCAGTAAAATTATATTTTCAAGGTCGTATTATTGAATTATACCATCTTATTAATATTTGCATATTTTTAAACGTAACCCTGCTTCGAACTTGAATCTGACGTTGTTTTAAACAATGTGACAAAATTGATTAATTAGAAGTTTTGGACATTTCTTTGGGTTCAAACTATAATGATCTTACATTCATACAACTATCCTGACATCGATCATTCTTAGAGTGAACTGAAAGTAACACGTACGTCCAATTCAACATGGCATTTATATATGTGCTGTATACGAACAGTGCAAGTGGACATGTTAATTTCGCCTAGAATACTTTGGAAAATCAAGGACTTCAAAAATAAGTATTAAGTTGGAACACTGAAATAGTACAGCCGATAACAGTTGCATCTGTCAGTTAATTTATCACAATGAGGATTTAGATACGTAGTTGTGTAACATGAAATTATAATAAAAGTAATAATGATGTCATCTGTAGCTAGGCCACGTATACGAGCAGCCAAAACTGTTTCCTTTTCCCCTCAAAATATATCAACGGGATGGGTGTTAACTGGATTTCGAGATTCAATGGTTTTTCTAAATCCCCCAGGCAAGCTACCCGTACTTTTATCGACTCTACAAATTCACTGGTTCGGTCTCCAATGACGTTGCAGTAGACGAAAATTTGCTAAGTTATATGCCACGAATATGTGCACTATGATAGCTATACTCTGTGTCGTATAGCTTGAGTGAATTTTTACAGCTACTAATGAGTAAATATATGCAAAATTCACGTTATTTTTGACAGCTGACTAGACTCCAAGTTACTATAGGCTCGTTCGGCGTCTACCGCTGGCCTATACTGTCGTGACTTTCCACGGAGAATACTTACACAGTAGAGAGGCCAATCTCTCTAAAGACATAACACACGTAATTGACAACACATAAAAGTTCGTGGCCAGTTGAATCGCAGATTATGCCCTGTTATGTATAGGAAAGTGAAGTTAAGTCAGCTATCAAATTCGAGGCGAATTTTGTATGTCTACAAATTGGCAAGTGCTGCTAACCTAATGTGTGTCACAAGTCAAAATTTACCGTACAAATGGTGGAACGGACATATCAGGTTCATTTTAGAAGTAAAAATGTCGACTAAACATCCACAAAAAAAAAAGTAGTGCCCCTAGAACTCTCAGATTTGACTGAAGCTACGTGAAACAGAGCAGTGAAGAAGTGAAGAGATTTTGGTCAGTGCTTAACATCGAGGTCTTCAGCGCTGGTGAGGGGTGACATGAGGTGAGTATGGAGTAGTGCCGGAATGATAAGTGCGGGGAAAACGGGAGATCCCGAGAAAACCCGCCGACCAGCGGCATCGTCCGGCACGTTTACAACATGCGAAAATCCGGGGACCAACCCCGCCGGGAATCGAACCCGGATCGCCTTGGAGAGGCGAGTGGCTTGACCACTCGACCACCGCGGCCCCCACAGCGAAACAGAGTAAAAGCTGGCGTTACTTTACTGTGGTTTGCTGAAGGCCTGCATAGCTTACCACTTGGTTTCAAAGGTTTCCTATGCTGTCACTATTTATTTGGCTTATTTTCCTTATTCAGTTAGTTAATACATAGTTTGAAGACAACAAAACATTGTTTTTATTTTCTGAAGTGACACTTTAACACTTGTCAAAAAAAATGTTCACTCGTACGTGGGTGAGGCTATACCTTCCGAACTGAACCTGGCAACGCCCAGGAAAAACCTTATTACAATAAACGGGATTTTCCAGTGTAGTTTATTTCGACTTACTCGAACCTGCAGCGACGCCCAAGTTTCGCGCCACGGACGCGACCGTGACCACAGGCGTAAGTGTTGCGGTATAGATTATCATCGCCTTGGGTTAGAACGTCCTTCAAACTTGCTCGCGGTCTGCGGGCTGTGCTCTAGCGACTAGTCCGCCAGAGTGTTGCTGGCTACAGTAATTAACTCTCAACCCTCGCTGGAATGTTTAGTGCACGTATAGTGCATGACAAAAACGAGCGGCCCTGGAAGATATGCGGGCGACCAGATTATTTTACGTTATAACATGTATTGATGTTTTCGCTCACGACAACTTCAGCGGCTGGGTACTGATGTACGACTGTTACGTAAACCGGTGTATCCATAAATTCCTCAACGTCAGTCCATCTCCATCTCTCCTATACGTCTAGGGCCGCTCTTTTCTGTCCCGGACACTAGTTTGTCTTTGTTAGGCTGTCTACAGTAAAGTAGGTAATTTTTAAGGAATTTAAAGTTTTTTCTTACAGTCAGTTTCAATCTACCGCCAGTTGTTTGTGGAAAAACGCAGGGGAAAATGTTTGGTGCCAGGAAACCATGTGTAATTTTCTACATGGCGAAACAAAATATTGACAATATGTCAGATCCAACAATATATACAGAATGTCCAGAAATAACCGCCTAATAAGCGCAACGCGTGAATACTGGGATAAATTGGAAAAGAAAATGTTAGTGTCAAAATGTTGTACGATAACATTTTACATGCACAATGTGGCAACACAGCACTGTAGTTAGTCCCGTCTTGTGCTCCACAGATATCGTACTATAGGCGGTTTGGTATAAAGTGAGCACTCAAAAAAGCCCTATATAAGTTCTATTTTCAGCAAATTCGTATCCTTCCGCGCATAACGGCTAACGACGGGAAATTTCTAACCTCTCTGGACACGTCATTTGATGTTTGCGCGTGTACGTTAAAGTGTGCAGTCAGTAGATATTTATATTGTTTGACAAATAAAAGTTTCATTACTTACATAAAATACAATTATGTCGATTTCGGTTGCTTTTGTTTCAGTATTATTGTTTTTAGAGGGGAAAATACATGGCATTATATTGCGGAATTTCGCTGCCAACGACACACACAGTGAGGCAACTAGAACGCATGTTGAATTATATGCAGCAACGGCTAGTGTTATTTTTCATAAGTTAAATTTTTAGTGTTCACTTTATCCCGAACGACCTACACTACTGTTTTGACCTGCATATTATGGGTGCAGGTTAAAATCCCGAGCTGTCCCATTATGATTCTACGTTTACTTGACGTAACATACATGAAATAATATCTGTACGGCGCAAGATATGACTTTCTATCGCAGTGTTGCCACATTGTGTAAAGTGCCGAACAACATTTTGCCACATTTTCTTCTTCAATTATCCCCGGATTCTCGTGGCGTGCTAATCGTGCGGCATCTGGACATCCTGTATAAAACGTCAACTTTGTTGTACAAAATTTGTACTTAACTGGAGTTAACTATATTGTTGATGGGAAATAATCTGTTAAGGCCATGATCTTTCATTTATTTCAAACAATTGCAAATAACTCGAATATTTTTTAACCAAATGCTTTGAAAAAATTTCAGACTATGTACAGTCATACGATACACAATTTTGCCTGAGCGTTTTTCTTTTAAATAATGAACCGTTTGCTAGCAAAAAATTATTTTGCTTCATTTTGGCTTATTTCGACTACAAAATTTGTACTATTTCAGGGGCATAAATCTAAAAAATCCGTTCGGTGTATTGCAACAGAATAATTCAGATACAAACGATTATATATAAGTAGAGCCCACGATTTTTGGTGAAAAGAATTCTGCAACAGTTAGTTTCAATGCCTTACGTGCACACCTGCAGTTCTGATTCATGTTTATTGGCAGAATGTATTATTTCACAGGCGTGGATCATTTGACATGTGCCAACAGGAACAAGGTTACTGCGACACCACACGTATGTTATTTGCGGGTAGAACCCTACATGCTGAGAGTTAAAAGCAGCCAATCACTGACCATGAAGCAGACCTGCAGATGTGCACGTAAGGCATTGAAACTAACTGTTGCAGAATTCTTTTCACCAAAAGTCGTGGGCTCTATATATAAGTGTTAAAACTGCCGGGATAAATTTTTTACATAAGTATTGATTTGCGTTTAGAATTTTTTTTTCGAAACCACTGCAAAACTAAAGAGCGAGGCCTTAAGGAGCCAAATATTTAGTCAGTTTCATAAAGTTGTTTGGCTATATACAAACGTATCTACGGTTAACTGTACCAATACTGTTTATACGTGCATTGTAACTCGACTAACGAAGTGTATTATACATTAGATCTCTTTCGAAACTAAAGACTGAGTTCACAATAAGGCACATATGAGCTGCGGTTGTGGTTGGCGTAACTGCAAGAGCGCTTGCTTCTCTCGAAGATGGTCCGGATTCTATGCACTGGTCAAACCGGAATTCCGCGTGCAGGAATGTGTCGGACGATGCCGTTGGTAGGCGGGCTTCCTCAGAGATCTACAGAATCCCCCGCCCCTTCGTCCAGGGGCTGAGCCATACTCACATCATATCAACCATCACCAACACTAAATACATCGCTATTAGAAATAAGTGCTGACCAAAATTTCTTCGGTTCGCTTGTGAGAGGACCTTCGAAAGTGCTCACGTTAACTCACCATTAAATATTTTGTTTCAAATTCAATACATATTTTTTTTAATACAACACAAATCATTGTGATTTTTATGCATACATCGATGTAGTCCGTGACACCTTTCTTCAGTGTGAATTATTAAATTTAGTTGGTTTTCCTTTCTAGTAAAAACCCGTTTTACGCAAATTTAGACTTTGACACGTCGTTGTATAAAAACTATGAAACCTAAAAAATGTTCATTAAAATAAAAAATTGTCATACTGCACGTCTACAATACGAACCATATCTCGCACAAACACAACAATAATTAAAACTATAACATTTTTCGATTAAACCCCCGCCCCCCAAATTAAAACGCATTAAATAGCCCCTGTGATACAAAGTACTAAGTGACTAGCCTTGTGTACTAAGACGTAGCGTAGCTTTGAGCTCAGAGAGGTCGGGGCAAACGCCATCAGACATCGCCGTCACCCGCCCTGTCCCGACCTTTCTCTTCATACCATCGTAATATTAACTGTTAATCGTTGTTTACCCACGTATTATTAATATTAATTTGTTAAGGATGTTGACTATGGTTGGTTTTACTTCATGGTAATACTCAATTTTTTAACGGATGAAACATGTTTAATCGACTAAGGTAGTTTGTTGCCTTTTTCGTCACGTGCTAAATAAAATCATTTTTTAAAGCTATGCAAACCACCACACAAGCTTTTATATGTGGTTTATATAATGTGATGAGTGTACAGCCTGGTAGCTGGTTTACACTACAGGTGAAACAACTTACTAGGCGAGGGTGAAATTATTGTAGTTCGCCTGCCACAGGTTGGAGAGAAGACAAACAACACCCAGTCCTGGATCCGGGGAGGGAACTACCTAGCCGTGAATCTAACCTGGGACCCTTAGCCCACTGGTGCGCAGAAGCGCTAACCACTGAGCTATGAGGTTGGACACTTATGCATACACATATACACACATATGATGTCTAGAAACAAACGCGTAACAAAACACACCACGCGAATGTTCACCTAAACTGAAGACATTTCACATGCGCAATGTGTAGGGCCGGGTAGTTTTCGCGGAAACAGTTTTGCAGCACTTTGTTTCAGTGCCTTACGTGCGCACCTGCATCTCTGGTTTGTGGTCAGTGATTGGATGCCGTAACACCCAGCGTGTGGAGGTTAAACCCGCACATCACAGGTATGGCGTGTGACAGTTACCCGTGTGCTGATTGGAACAGTCAAATGAATGACGACTCGGCCGCCTTACGCTGATTGGCAGTAGGTGTTCCCGCCATGTTGCTGGCCAGCGAAGCCATTTTGCTGGCGTGTGTGTGACTGAGTTCGCAGTCTTGTCGACTATTTCACTTCTGTATTCCTAAATATTCTGTGGTCAATAGCTATAGAGTTGAGCTGCAGGTGTGCACGTAAGACACTGAAACAAAGTGATGCGAAAGTCTTTTCGCGATAACTACCGGACCCTGACGATGTGGCAACACAGCACTGCAGTTAGTCACCTTTATTGCGCTCCATAGATATATTACTCGCCTTTTACTAAAACTGTCCTGACCTGTATATTACAGGTGGAAGCAAAAATCCCGAACAGTCCAAACATGATTCTACGTTTACATTACGCAACATACATTAAAGAATAAAAATTATTTGAATTTAAAAAAATGCTGAAACTGAAAATAAAAATTTTAAAAACTCAATAATTTTATTAAAAAATACAAATAATGTTTATTTTTTAATTTTATGAGCATGTCATTGTAGCCTGCAATGTCTTTATCCACAGTGATTTTTTCAGTTTGGTATATCAGTTGGTTTTCGTGTGGTCGTTAAAATGGAAACATGCAAAATATTACTTTAACAAGCCATTACGCGAAAACTATGAGAGATAAAAAAATTTCATAAGAGCCAAATTTAGTCACATTTTGTGTCTAAAATAAGAAAAAAAATATGTAGTACAAATAAAAAATAAAATAATGATGGTGAAAATTGTGGTAGCCCGGGACGTTGAGCGCAAGAGTGCACGCAGTGTCGCCACACTGTGCATGTAAAATGTCATCGTGCAGCATTTTTCTACTTAAATTTTCGCCTTCACTTTAGCCCATGACCCGCGTGGTGTGCCTATTATGAGTTTTTTTTCTGGACACCCTACATATGTGCGAGGGTTATTTTTTTTTTCAACCTCCGGTCGGCTGTAATGAAAAATAAAGGCGAATGAATTAGGAAATTATTTTAATGACAAAATAAATGTACATCTTGACACTATTTTCCTACATAGCCACCGTGCAGATTGAGGTATTTGTCGTACCGATGCACCAGCTTGCCGATACCCTCTGCAAAGAATGATGCCTCCTGCCTATTCAGCCAAGTTTTAACGGTGTCCTGCAGTTCATTATGGGTGTTGAAGCGTCGTCCTCCAAGCCAATTTTTCAACGTGGAGAAAATGTGGAAGTCACTCGGTGCCAAATCCGGACTGTAAGGAGGATATCGGCAAGCTGGTGCGTCGGTACGACAAATGCCTCAGTCTGTATGGTGATTACGAGGAATAATAGTGTAAAGATGTACGTTTCTTTTGACATTAAAATAATTTCCTCGTTCATTCACGTTTTTTTATTATTACAGCCGACCGGAGGTTGAAAAAAATAACCCTTCGTCCTTTCTACTGCGCGACAGACCTGGCAACGACGCCAATGCGAACTAACAGGCATCGTAACACATGCCGCCATAATATAAGGAATATAGTACGCCCAACTGACCAGTTTGAACACTGACACACGGTGTTTACACAATCTAACAGGCTGCTGGGAATGAGTACGTTGTATGCATGGCAAGGGGAGCAGGGATAGGAGGTATGTCAAGTTGCGCGACATGGCTTGCAGAAATGCGCCGTGGTGCAGTCCCTGCAACTGTCAACAAGTCATGTTTCCATACGCCGTCGTGCAGGCGACCGACTATATTTAAAAAAAAAACTTTCCCTGTGAAGCAGGAGGGGACAGGGTTAAATAAACACTCGGCGTGTGCGTGTGTGTGGCGACAGACTGTAAAGTGTGTCAAGCAGACACGATACACAGAACAAGAATGTCATCTCTCTTTTTACATCCTGCCAACCTCAGCTTCCTCCCTTCTCATAAGGCCAATACACAATTGATTACTTTAACATTTGACTTTACATTTCTGTTACTTTAAGTATTTTGTCAATACGCAATACAAAGCTAAAGTTAAAGTAACGACAGTTGAAAAACTATTTTAGAATCAGTTTTTTGAAACGGAAGAATTGTGATATAAATTATTATGTATTTGCCATAGAAGCATTTCATGACGATATTAAATAAGTCCAGTTATTATATTTTACCACTTATGATAATATTTTGAAGAACAAAAGAAACGCCATCTATTGACGAAACTTACAGTTCATCTACAAATACTTCTCAATTTATATTTGCTAGTTTTTCCGAATAAATTTAAACCGTACCTGTTATATCTTTCATGAAATTTTAGTACTGAAGAATAAAATTATGCACAGAAATATAAATTTTTTATTATAACATACATAATCAGCTGTTCTTAGTAAACGGCCATCTTGTATTTGACTTTAGGTTTTTAGTTTATCGCGGTGGCCGTATGGTGTCCGGCCACTTGGCTCAGTGGTTAGCGCTCCTGGCTGCTGAGGCAAGGGTCCCGGGTTCGATTCCCGGCCGGGGAGGTGTCAATTACAACCACCTCCTCGGGTTCAGGACTGGGTGTTTGTGTTCGTCCTGTCTGTGTGCCAGAAGACAACTTACAATTACAACGACAACTACACAATTCAAAGTTACTGGGGAATGAATTAATTAACTAACTTAAAGGAAGGGGGGGGGGCATGTTTGGTGCAGTGGCGAGGCGTTAGCCTTGCCATTGTACCAAACATTAAAAAATATATATATGGTCAGACCATTCGCCTCCCACCAAGGCGATCCGGGTTCGGTTCACGGCGGGGTCGGTCCGCGGATTTTCGCATGTGGGAATCGTGCCTGGTTTTCTCGGGTATCTCCCGTTTCCCACGCCCTTTTATTCCGACGCTGCTCCATACTCACCTCATGTCACCCCCACCAGCGCTAAAGACCTCGATGTTGAGCGCTGACCAAAATCTCTCACTCACTTTACGTTTGGTGGCGCCATTGTGTACGACTACATAAGAACCAATGTGTTGAAAGCTATCGTAAAGTCAAATGCTAAGTTTTCTATTGTGTATGGGTAGGTAGGAACGGGAATTTTTTGGTGAAAAGATTTTTGCCCCACTTTGTTTCAGTGTCTTACGTGCACACCTGCAGCTAAACTTCAAGGTTATTGACAGAGTGTTTTTGTGCAGAGTCGTTATTCATTTGACTGTGCCAGTCAGTACACGGATAACTGCCACACATCACGTCTGTGATTAGCTGGTTTAACCTCCACACACTGAGTGATACAGCATCCATTCATTGACCACAAAGCAGAGATGCAGGTGCGCACGTAAGGCACTGAAACAAAGTGATGCAGAAATATTTTCGCGAAATTTCCTATCTCTATGTATAGGGGTTTAGCTGTTTCAACCAAAGACTTCATAAAATAATTAAACTATTTAACTGATATTTTGTTGCATGACCAGATTTAACGCTGACATATTGCAGGCGAATATAAGGGATTGTGTGCTTTGGCAGGGGAAGGGGGTCATGATTATATTTTCAACAAAAAACATTGTTATAGGACATTGCATGTTACGGGCTGCAATATAACGCTGTTCAATTTGTCAGCATTGGTCTTGTACCCCTTGGTAGCATAAGTAGTAATAGTCGAGCAATGCCAACTGTATAAGATGTAAGAAACTACTTCCTCTGCATTGTTAAGGTATAAAACATTATAGAACTTTTGTAGGTAAAAACAATTGCAGAAGTTCCATTACTCCAAAATGGCAGGTACTTATACCCCCTTTAAGTGCGCTGCCTACTTCAGAGCCACGGTGGTAGCAAGCATAAGGTTTTATATTCAATTTTATTCGGTGTAGATTAATACCTATTGCAGCTACATATATGCCACAAGTGACAATTTTTTATTCATCTCAGTGCCGCGCGCATTGCTAAAGGATATTTTAGGCAGTTTTTTTCAATACCCTGAAAACTGTGAACAAAAAATAATTTTTACGTATCGAAAACACTCGAAAACGGCTATTCGCTCATTATTTCCTGCAGTTTTATTCATTTAGCACAATTTTTCGTTTCTAGACATCATAAAACGTGACTGAGTCCCACCGAATATAATTTAATATGTGATCCCATATCCTTGCTGCCGCCAGAGTTCTGAGGTAGGCAGAGTCCTTAAATATTTGAAAAATTTCTAACATAAATGTTTTAGTTTGCGAAATAAAACTCACGTGATAACTTATTTCCACCATTCACCCCGCGCTAAAATTAGTTTAGTTAAAATACCAGCGTCTTTATGCTGTTCCATATGCATATGCCTGGCAGAAGGAAAAGTTACGCTGACAGAAGGAAAAAAATTGAGTTCGTGCGTCAAACTGTAAACTGATCCCAGAATTATTGCCTAAACCTGAAATTCCATCCCGGAGTCTGGCAACATCAAAGAGAGAAGAAAATTGTTCCGTTCACATCCACAGGATATACTGCGTGTGTCCGTCACACGCTGCATCACATCCAGCAGTCGCAAAAATAGTTTTATTGCAGCCATAAATCATGTGAGTGTATTCCTGAAAGAAGGAGCGATATTGACTTGCCAGGCATACTAACACTTTCCATATGCTAATTATTGGTGTTAATCGTTAAGTTAATCCTCAATTAGTGTTTAGTTTTTCCTTAGGTACATAATATATTTTCGTCATAATTGTCTACAATATTCTGCTCGACCCCGCTGAAGCATTATTTTTGAAGCTGTTACCTTTCTCAGAAACCACTCGCCTCCCACAACGGCTGTCCGGGCTTGATTCCTGTCGAGGTGATCCCCGATATTCATATGTGGGACCGTGGCGGACGTTGCCATTGACAGGTGGGTTTCCTCAGTATATTCCAGTTTCCCGCGCCCTTACATTCCGTCGCTGTTCCATACTCACCTTACGTCACCCAAACCAGCGCTAAAGATCTCGCGGTTAAGAGCACTGCCTTTCTGGAGTCCTGTGAAGAGCAAAGATAGGAATGTGTGCGTTTAATTAAAGTATCTGTCTAGCCTACATGAATGAAATTACTGAATTTTTTTGGTTCATTTCTGAGAGGCTCACATTGCTATAGGATATTTTAAGGTTTTTTATTTAAATACTATACAAACCTGAAAAATTTATGTACATTTAAAAACACTTGATGACCACTTCACAAATTGTTTTCCAGTTTCTTTATTCCTGTCGCAGTCTTCTCCTCTTATCGATGCAGAAAATGGGTTCTGTCGTAAAGTGATGCCATTAAAAATGACTGAGAGCCGCCGAACGTAACTTAACATATAAATCCCTGATTTCCCCACACAACGGCTCTCAGGTAGGTAGCGCCCTTAAACGCTGACCAAAATTTCTCACTCCCTTTACATGTAAATTCTTTTGCAGTAGGAGAAATGCGTTCGCTAATTTCCAACGCACTGATCAACATCAATTCAAATATGTTTCCTCGTCGTAACATTATAGTTTCAACACCATGCAGGGGATAACAACCCCACTTCTTTCCCTATAATAATTCGAGGCCAGTCACGTGTTAAGTCGTGGCAGCGTATTTTCGTTCAGCTTCACATCATATTCCAGACACTCAGTGGACCCGACGCGTGAGACGTGCTGTAGCATAGTACGGGAAGTCGTTTTTCATGTATAGTTAAGACTAAAATGTTTCTAATGCGTTTATCTACGAAGGGAAAACACACTTCAAATTAGTCCCTATGGTTTGAAAAATGCAGTCCGATAGTTAAAAACGTGATTATTAAGCTCCTCAAAAGTGCTAAAAATGACTTTTTCATGTTGCTGTGGCCGAGAAAATATCAATCGTAATCGTAAAACTAAATCATAGAAACCTGCATTCAACTTTACCACATACTTTCCACAAATAAAATATAGGGTCATCGCTTGAAGTCCCGTTGAAAAACAGTTACCACGTAAACACTGCGCGCTAGTAGATTACTCCGCGCCTAGAGGCGATGAGGTGTTTGACGGACGTGTTATGTTCGACTTATCGCCATCCCCGTTTCCGTGCCTCAAACGTAAAAAAAAAGCTACGGTGCACTAACTCTTAAATACGTTCGGTAAAACCTGCACATATCTTGCGATTCGTCCCAGCACCTGTATCTTACTCGTGACCAAAGACGTATTTCAAGATTTCTTAGTAATTCTTTCGGTAAGGTGGCCAACTAGGTGAATGTAGATTACGCGATCGAGGCCTAGAAGTACGGAAGCGATAAGGGCGACACAGCACTCGCATAATGCCTGGTTCTAGTCTCTAGGCGTAAGTCACGGAACTGGCGTGAATTCTTCTCTCCGATATCTCGACTCTATGAGACATACAGTGGTGACCCTATCGTTTCATTAAGTTAAAGTTGTATTATACTTGGCTATATTTTGTTAACGATTCTGCGTCAAGAATTTTGCACCTAATATGTACCCAACGAAACATTTATTTTCTCCATTTTCGGCCGCTAGAAAATATGCATTAATTAGTAGTGGTGAACCTGAAATGGGTGAAATATACTTTGAATATTATTACTAAGCAGAAATCACGCATGCGCTTTGAGCAGTTTTCTAATGATCTGATAATGACCGAAGCTCTGCACACCGCGCCGCTCGGCGGTTGGCCAGGCAGCCACATTAATTAAAGGCACGGTTTACAGCCATTTTCATAATCATATTTTTATTTTTTATATTTGTACCAGTCATTTGTTTTTCTTATTTTAGACATATGCTGTGACTAAATTGTGATTTTATGAAACATTTTTTTACCTCTCATAATTTTTGCGCAATTGCTCATGAACGCCAACATTTGCACGTTACGGTTTTCAGTACGCTACTAAAACCAACTGACATACCAAACTAAAAAAAAAAATGGCCGTTAACAACGATGTTGTAGACTACAAAGTCTCCTACATAAAACCACAAAATAAAATATTTGTGTACTTTAAAGATGCAGATATTTCAAATAAGAATTCCAAAACTTCAACAATCCTTTGATTATCGACTCGAGTGCGTAAGTTAATACTTTTTTAACGATTTTTTTACGACTAAACGAGAGCAGATATCAAAAATTTGTCTGGTAGTTATGTTAAAATCTGCTTCTCCATGTTGGCTGATATTTTCATATATTTTCATGGCAGTAAATACTATGGTTTTATCTAATAGTATTATGTAATTAGCGAAATTATGGTCAGTTGACCTTTTAGTCGAAACCGTATAATTTATTGCTTTGAAAAATTATCTACAACGCAAAAAACCATTTCGAACAAAACTGCCAAACAGATTTTTTTAATATATTTTCTCGTTTTTAAGTTTAAATAATAACTATCGCAACAACTGTAGAAACTAGAGTCTTATGCACCTGACGCATGAACGATGCTGTTTACATAGGCGAAGCTAGCGATTAGCTAATGGGTGGTCCTAGCCTTCACTGATCTCACCAATGAGGCGGGGGGTCCGGGGGTTCTCCCCTGGGAAATTTTGAATTTCAAGGTGAAAATAGTGCTATCTAAGCAGTTTTTGGTATCTAGACAATGAATATAACACTTGTAGAAATATTAATATTTTTGAAGATGATTTTTTGAGACATGAATTTAATAAATACAAAACCTAAAAACTGTAACACATATAGGTAAGTAGCAAACTAGCTGGGTGCTGTAGTGTGCATGCGTAAATTCAGTGAACTGAAGAAAACAGTGTACAGTTTTATGCTTTGGACATTCTCTGTGCATGCGTCTGTGTATGCGCGTGTTTGCAAGGGTTACCTGTAGATACTGTAGTGTTCCCATTTTTCACGTAAGCGAAGGCTAGTGGAATTTTTATGAAGGAAGCAGCTTACGTGTCGATTTTTCTCCCTGGAGATATTTTAAGTTTTTAATTCATGCTACCAGTAAAGCACTAAAAGCTACAATGTCATGCGCTTAAAACTATCAGCTAAAAAGTTTTTCGTAACTCGAACAGACACGAGATATTCAAGCAACAACTGTAATTTAATTGGTTGAAAGTCTGGCATGAATACTCGTATATTTACAAAAAAAACAGTCGACTGAGAAATGTACCCAGTACAATATTTTCAATGTTCGGAACGATCCCGTGTAGAAATTTCAATACCTCAGAAATGATATTACTAATTATAAAAATGCAATTATAGTCAGCAGCTTCGAATGCAAACGTGTAACACAACATTAAGTCCAAGTGCCACATAGTTTTTTTCCAGTTAATGAAATTACATCATTATTCAAGAAACGGATCACAGAAATATTTAATGTCTGGAGTGCAGCGTAATTACCATACGTTATAGGCGAAGTCATTCATTTCTAAGTTACCGGAGTTTACAGGAATCGCGTCGTAAAAACCGAGCCAATGACATTAGCAGGGAACCGTGGTAGCGTGGCAGTACTGTCCTTTCAGAAAAGTAACGACGTCTCGGTTATCACTCGCGGTCAAAAATACGATGGCATGGTTGCCAAGTGAAGTGAGATACGAAATGCAACTATGGTCATAAAAGCACACGGTGGACAGCATACATAAAACAAGAAAACAACCTTGTAACGAAGGGTGAGATTGACGTCACGTCCCGAGGAAAAGTAATAAAAACAACCGGTAGCTCGCAAATATTCTTGATCAAGAAGTCCACCTATCTAGAACTACCGATACGGTGTTTGAAATACGCGGTTTTAAAGGCAGCCGGTTAACACAAACATGTTCTTACTGAAATCACGCACATTTTAGTGAAATATAAAGCTATACCACTAAAAGGCAGGCGTGCTGTAAACATTAATTTCATCTGCAAGTCATATGAATAATTTGGCCATTCATTCTGGTGGTTAGTGCGCTCAAATGCGCACGTTTTAATTTAGAATTTTATTGTCATCTTCCAAGTTGGTGAAGACTCCCGGTAAAATGTAACTGTGAAGTAATTGCTCGGAATACTCGGTCACTGGAGATGAAGTCACTTATCATCTCATCAGTAGAGGCACGGAAGTTTCGTGGGTTCAACAACCTACCGGCTGGGCTCCACAGTCCTGTATACACTATGTCTTCAGCTACTTGTTCTGTGGCTGCTGCTCCAGTCAGTGGCCAGTTGAACACGTGACAAGGGAGTCTGTTAGTGTTTTCATGTAGGCAAATGTTGTAGGTTCCGAGGCCTCAGGAACACGTTTAAGGGCTTGTTCTCAAGTTTTTTTTTTCATACTGGTGACAATAACTTAAATATTTTTTAACCAAAAGCTTTGAAAAAATTTGAGTCAATGTGCAGTCACACAATGCACAATACTGTGGATGCGTTTTTCAAAATAATGTACCATTCGTCAGCAAAAAAATATTTTGCTTAATTTTTGCTTATTTTCACGACATAAAACGTGGTACTTTGGGTGATGAAATCTACAAAAACCGTTCAGTATATTTCTACAAAAAAATTTAGCTATAAATTTTATCATGTAAGCTTCAAAACTGTCGAGTAAAATTTTGATATGAGTATTAGGTAGCAATAAAAAAATATTTTCGAAATCATTGCAAAACTCGGTAACAAGTCCTTAAGGCCATGATCCATTATTTATTTCAAACAATTGCAAATATCTCGAATATTTTTTAACCAAATGCTTTGAAAAAAAATTTGAGACTGTGTATAGTTACAATAAACACAATTTTGGCAGGGCGTTTTTCAAATTAATGTACCGTTTGCTAGCAAAAAATTATTTTGCTACATTTTGGCTTATTTTGACAACAAAATAAGTGATATTTCAGGGGCAAAAATCTGAAAATACGTTTGATGTATTGTAACAGAAAGATCAGCTACAAACGATGATATATAAGTGTTGAAAATGTAAGAAGAATCTTTTATATGTATATTAATTCGCGTTTAAATTATTTCTGAATCCACTGCAAAACTAAAGAGCGAGGCCTTAAAGCCATGATCTCTCGTTTGTGCTGCTTGCACATTTTAATTATTTTACTATTCCTAAAATATAGCACACATAAAAAACTGTTGCACAGTATTGTTAAAAATTGTTTTTAGTATGTAGTATTTATCTAGGTAAAAATTATATAGGTTTGGCTACTTAGTTCATTAATGAGGATTTCGTTAGTTGCATAATTAGCTGAAACCATTATGTATTTTGTCTCGAAAAAATTAGTAAACATGGTATATATGCGCCGTTTTTAACAAAACTGCGCAACAATTTTTCGATATATGCTCTCGCTTAGGATTTAAACATTAGCGATCGTTAGAGGTGATGGCATATCGCGAAAATGTTTTGTGCCAACATAGCCCTGTAATTTCTTGTGACATGTATGGTTGGGTGATATACGACAGAAACAACATAGCTGTCTGTAGACAAATAACAGGCATAACATATTACAATAGCATTGGCTCAGAAAATAGTGAAACTGCTCCAAGTACAAGCGAAAGCCAGTAATATTTTCATGAGCTGAACGTGTGTTGAAACCCAGCAAACAGCCAAGTTTTTCCGTGATAAACCATCATCTCTAACTATCGTAAAAACCGGAGAAATGATGGCCTGAGAATTGCGTGGTAGATAAATAAACGCTGAAAACATCAATTGATTCTACGCTTTTTTCGAAGCCAGTAAGGATAAAACACTCAGTGGCAATCCTAGATAATGGTATTTGCTAACTTTATGAGTAAATATTTATCCAGAATTACTAATTCGTTACGCACCGCAGTTAAATGCACGAGGTTCCGGCATTAGAGATTGTGTCTCAGAAGTTCGTAACACTGGAAACAGTTTTGTTTAAAACGTTGGCTAAAAATATTGCCCAGGATTGCTATTGTTTAACTTTCGCAAATTGGCTTCAAGAAACCTACAGTTATAGTTTAATGATTTCAGCGTTGAATTATGTACCACACTGTTTTAAGAAGCAGCGAACCCAATCGCGAGGGTAACTCACGTGCACAGGAGTTTCAAATCTAACTTCTCTTCAAATGAATGTGCGAAATTTCCGGGTCTCTAGCCACATCAGGATTTCGTCATCAACACGCTTTTGCGCTAATTGTATCCCGTACTGAAGATATCACATGGCTACCATCTGCAAATATAGCCAAATAATAGAGACTGGGTTTCGTATAGCTGCTTCTTAGAAATTTGTCGTTGACATAAAGTTGTTTGATCATGCGTAATAGTTTAAGTGCTACGGCAGCAGGCAATTAACACCTACAGGCTGAGTAAGACACTTCCGATAAGTGATAAGAAAAATTAGTTTGAATACGGGTCCTTCTATCCGTACGATAGAATCCGGTACTTATGTCGCGAAATGATCAAAAGAGTGCTAGTTGTAAGTAAACAATTCGACGAAATCTCAGACACAAGTTAACTCAAGTACAGGGCATAAAGTAAATTACTAAACCGAATTCGTGGCGTGACCTTTGAAAGATGAGTTACGTTTGAGGCAAAGAGATGTAGTAAGAACTTTTTATGTAGCGTCACTAACAAACGTAGACATAAAAAAGAACACATTTCACATACTTTCTACTACAGTTATTTCGGCAATTGTCACTATAATCTGCCATCATTTATAAGTTTTTTTTACACATTAGCATTATGTTAAATCTTTTTAATAATATATGTGAAAGTTTACAGTTACAATTGCACATATTATAAAACAGTAGAAATTTCATATGAATATTAATACTTAAGAGGCAGTTCCAGTGTTTCTGGCGCATGTATGCAACCCGCATTAACCCCATATTAATCAAGGCTAATATTACCTTCGCTTTAGCGATACAAGTATTACACATATCAGTATTTTCTTCGCGGTTTATCAAAGACACAGTCGTTCTTATTTTCACTGCGTTCTGCAAATTGTAGTATACCAATCAGTTACATTAAAAACCTAATACAAAAAAAAGTTTTGTGAAATTTACAGTTTACCATTCTATATACTTAACTTCGGCGAACGCAGGGAAAATAATAACAACTGTCTCTGTCAACACGAATATAATGTTGATAAATGTAATACTTGTATTGCAATAGCGAAGGTAATATTAGCCTTGATTTATATGGTGTTAAAGAGGGTTGCATACATGCGCCTGAAACACTGGAACGGTCTCTTAATAAATTTGTTTCTGATAGTAAATTTAAAAAGTACTTATTTTTTATTTCATTCTTAAAATTTGTGACGTGTACCGTCATATTCAAATATATTTGAATGAATTTTGGTTTGTTTACAAATACTCAGTATGTTACGTGACTATTACAAATGAGACGTAATGAATATAAGAAAATTGCAGACACCAGGAGTGTGTTGTGTGCAGGTATGAATGCTCTGGTAGGTACGGCATTATATAAACATGATTTCCTCAGGTATGAGAATGCACTGGAGGAAGATATAAACGAGAGGCGTAACAAAGAAGTGAGAGTAGAGATTGAAGAGCACATGCCGGGGAGTGTGGAGGTGGTGTTGTCGCGGTAGATAGAGAGTGAGTGGGTGAACAGGAAATCTGAAGAGAAGTGGTCAGATTCAAAATGTTTACCGCTAAATTGTAATAAGGAAGCAGGCGCGATAGGCCAGTTCTCCAATCAACGACATAAGGTGTCAATAAACCTGAATGAAATTTGTCTATGTGCGACTGTACCCTTTTATAACACTAAAAACACCTAACTAAGATTAAAAAAATATGCAAGCTGAGTAGTTTTGCCTTAAAATCGTTTACTACATATCGGAGACAGAGCAAAGCTTACGCTGCAGTTGAACCTATGCAGTGAAATCACGTCCGTGTAAACATAAATAATGTTTAAGGTACAGAAAACTAAATACAATCAAAATTTTGATAACAACTAGCATGACCTTATTTTTTTCAGCTCCATTAAAAAAAAAAATAATGAAAACGTTTTTTCTTCTAAGAAATAATATATTC
This sequence comes from Medauroidea extradentata, assembly GCA_003012365.1. Classification (NCBI taxonomy): domain Eukaryota; kingdom Metazoa; phylum Arthropoda; class Insecta; order Phasmatodea; family Phasmatidae; genus Medauroidea; species Medauroidea extradentata. The sequence continues at coordinate 26,338 of PNEQ01019334.1, forward strand.
TAGGATTTATACAACCGCAGTATATCATCAGTAATAACACTGTACTACGCCATAATTTACCCGATAAAGTCTGGCTTTAGACGTAAACATCAGGTTACGTCTAAATAATTCGCACAAATTTTTTCCTTGGATTCTCTTTTGAATTGCTAAGACGCGTTCAATAAAACTTAAAAGAGTATCGGTAGTTAAAGGTTATCACTGTTATACATTTAAACCTTTTAGGTCATGCAGTTGGCATACCTGGATCGCACTTGCCAGAGGTCGTGAATCCCGTTCCGACTCGCTGCGCCAAGAAGTAGATTTTCCACTGTCACGTGATTTTACATTCTATTGTTCGCGCAGTAATTAAACTAGGTACTGTGTACCAACTCTGTCTTTCCATTACTCCCGGGTCCATCATGCTAGTTAGTGGCAAACAAGAGTTGTTGCACAGTGGTATACAGCTGTACTCACATTCCGGAGGTTCCGAGTTCGATTTCCGATCCAGCCATCTTGATTTCGGTTTTCCGTTGCTTTCCGGAAATCACCCAAGATGAAACTTAGTTGAGGCCATGATCGATTCCGTGCCTCTTCATGACGTGTGGCCACTAGCAAAACGCTGTTGAGTACCTAACCTGTTTTTGTTCCCGAAATAACGGTCAGCGCCACCAGTACAGAAGTGCCATGTTAAGGTCGAACATTCACCGCCATCTTGGACTTACACGAATTTTTCTCTACCTTTTGTTTCCGATTTATTTTTGTACAATTGGTCTCAACATGACTTGCTAAACATTTCGAAACTTAACACTAATAAATTTCTTTCAATAATTTGGCTCGTACATAGTTGCAGAATATGAATTTTAAAACTAGTCTTACTGATGCTTCACTAGCCAAGTTGATGAAATAATTAAATTTTTGTTATATATAAACTGTCCACAATGTTATTTTGTAAGCCCTATCATGGCAAATAAAACGGGAAAAAAACTTTTTGCAAAGAAAATATAGACATAAGATAACTGCAGAGGTCCCGTTTTAAAATTTTTGCAGCAGGAAATAAGCATAATTTCACGGTAGAATAGGTAATAGGCCTGTTATAAGTATTTGCAACGGAAAACTTACGTCTACAAACAAAGTAAAATAAACATTCGTTACCGAAGTTGGTCAAGTTGAGCGTGCATTTCAAAACAGTGTTTTTCTTTACTGTAGTCAGAGATAAAATGAAGTCTTCAGATAAATTTACATATTTGTGAGCAGAAAAATTAAATATATATTTGAGCGAATCAGAGTCAACATTTTGTTTCTGGAAGAAACATTTGAACTCAAAAAGACAAATGCGTGTTATTTTATAAGCATTTTCAAACATGAACTAACTATGTGTTGTCCTTGTTTATTCAAAAATATTTTATTTATATTAAAAATTATTTGTTCATACGCAAATATGAAAACAGCGTGCTACAACACGAACTACTTTACATTTACGCCCTAAATTCTAAATCAAAATATACACAAACGGAAATTACCAAACAACTTCCTGTCCCTGTAAATGAAACTTGTAACATGCCTTGCGACTCAGTTAGCCAAAAACTGTAAATGGTGGCAAACTGTTTGCAGTGAGTTTGCAAACTCATTACTGCTACTGGAGCTGAGAAAATGCATTGGTCCTGAAACATGCTACCAATTCAACAGTCAAAACACGCGGAAAGTTTCAGTCACAGCACCACTTAGCGGCTCCATCAAGTACTTAATCGAACTACATTTTCGTTAACCACATTACCACAGTACCGCAACACCGGAGGCGCGGATGGTTATTTAAAGGAAAAATTAGCCAATCAGGAGGGCCAACATTTCAAGCCAGTATCCAGATGTGCAATACGGCCGTGTTCTTAATTCTCTGAGTTGTTGGTTCCAATTCTAATGACCTCGCCGACGACGAGTCGTTAGGCCATGGTTAGACACGACAAACCTACCTACAGCCCAGTTCACGGTTAAGAGAAGTCCTCGACTGGCGCATGGACGATGTAGCCTGCCAGGCCTGGAAATAGTTGATCATAAGACAGACTTCAGAACTGTCAAAAACTAGAATTCCTGCGTGAGACAGAAAATACCTGCTGTTAGTGTACCTGGGTTAGAAGACTCAACATTGCATGCCATTCAGAAAACATCAGTTAAGAGAGCCTTCTGCTGGAAGGACAGCTCTCAATGCTTTTTTTTTCGAACAGAACGGCGCGAGCTAGCAGTTCCACCCTCGCTTAGACATCCACGCACATCCACAGACCAGACGTGCCGCGCTAATTTATTTTTACTGTTTTATTTTTTAATTACAATATGGATGTATTGTGTTGCAAATGTGTACTTCAACACGTTTAACCTAAAATATAACTTTTACCTGTATCTATATTACCTTAAAAAACAAAATAGTAATAAAAACGTGACGTTATTTTGTATTATTTTATTTATTGTAGGTTATAAATCGGGAGGACTTACTATCTAAACTGTTGTTGATGAACAACATGTTTTTATCATTCTTGTAACATTGGCTAGTTCTAATAACGCTGTACTGTGGTTCAAATGGAATGATAAATACAAGTACAATCCAACACGAGGAAAACGCCGATTTAGGAGGAAAAACTTCCCTGAATGGAAGTGAAACCGCTAGAACCGTCCTTTTATTGTGGGGAAAATAGAGCTAAACAGTTTATGATCATTGAAAGAACTGTGCAATGGGAGTGCATGACTGGATTTATTTACTTGGACATACTCCATTGCGAAATAAATGACTGTTAAAAGAAAACTAAAAATAATACCAGAAAACAGAAATAAGCAGAGTATGCTTTAGTCATCAGGATACATACACAACATGAAATTCCAAAACTGGAATCTGGTCAGATAAAAACAATGAACAAACAGAAAATAAAAGAAATAACAAGAATATAAAAATAGCTAAGTTGACATGCGACACAACGATGAGACGAGACAAAAACACAAACATAAATACAACAAAACAACGACGAGACTAAACAAAACACAAATATGTCGGACACAAACAGAAAAACAACAAACGACACAAATGATGAGACGAAACAAAACACAGTAGTTTACTGACTGTTTGGAAAACTACTGTGTTTTTGTCTCGTCTCATCGTTGTGTCGCATGTCAACTTAGCTATTTTTATATTCTTGTTATTTATTTTATTTTCTGTTTGTTCATTGTTTTTATCTGACTAGATTCCAGTTTTGGAATTTCATGTTGTGTATGTATCCTGTGACTAAAGCATACTCTGCTTATTTATGTTTTCTTGTATTATTTTTAGTTTTCTTTTAACAGTCATTTATTTCGCAATGGAGTATGTCCAAGTAAATAAATCCAGTCGATAAACAGTTTGCCATTTTAATTTCGCTCACTAAAAAACGCGAGTTACGGAAACGATTATGAAACACCCGAACCATAACTCCTACTTTTTAACCTGCGAGAACCGAAGTTACTAAATACGACGACACATATTTATCTGTGACTGCATCTGTACGTCATACTAATAGACTGAATACACGGTAAAATATGACGGTAATCTATTCGGTAATTTAGTAGGTCTATTAAGCAATTTTGGATCATTCAGTTGGATCCGTGTTAACTTTTTCGTATTTAGTACGGTTTAATGCTTACTAAAATTTAAACATTAAAGTAAACCCTCAAATGCGTAATATTTCGGTTTCCAGGATTTTCCGAACTAGCGTCAGGCGAATGCTGGGATGGTTATTTAATACAAGCCCTAGCTTACTTCTACCTCCTTTCATTGTAATTCTACGAAGGCCTTGTGCTGTTCGAGGACACGTAAAAGTGACCATATAAATAAATGTTAGTACACTTAACACATGGCCATTCAGTAAATTTTTATTGCAATCGGACATTGGTATGCTACAGGCACAGACTAAATAGAAATACACACATGAATTGACGTGGCGGCTCGTTTGATACGGGCGAACTTCACCGCTTATTGGCTGCCCGAGGCTGTCGATACCAGCCCCGTGTCTGTTTGGCTCCTGCATGTTACTTCAGGTTCCTTATTGGCCTGGCTGCCGAGTAGCAGAGCAGCTGCCTCACGCTGATTGGCAGTAGGCGTTTCCGCCATGTTGCTGGCCAGGGGAGCCATTTTGCTGGCGTGTGTGGCTGATTTCGCTGGCCTGCCGGCTATTTCACTTCTGTATTCCTAAATATTCTGTGCTATATGTAGACTGCTGATTTTCACGAGAAGCGTTTTGCCCCACTTTGTTTCAGTGTTTTGCGTACACGTCTATAAGCTCTGCTTCACGGTCAGTGATTGGGCGTTTTAACTGTCACGAGTCGTAGGGTTCTACCCGCAAATCATAGACGTGAGGTGTTGTAGTAACCTTACTGTGATTGGCTCAGTGAAATGAGGGTAGTCTCTTCATAAAGACACGCTGCCCAGTAACCACGAAGCAGAACTGCAGGCGTGAAAGTAAGGCACTGCAGCAAAGTACGGCAGAACTCTTTTCACGAAATTCTGCAGTCCCTTGTAATACGGTGCCAGCTCTCATTTAGCACAACGATTGTTAGTCCACTATGTCTCAAAAAAGTTTAGTCAGAATTTGGCCTAAGTTTAAATACAATAACTTCACCCGTTATTGGATAAAAACGAGGGCAATCGGTACGTGTGCTTCATGCTGGTAGAGGCACTTGAAAGCGAGCAGGAAATGATACCAAGCACTTTCATCTCCAGCATTCCTTCCCCATAGGTTAGAAACTTTCACACAGCCACGCGGCAAATCGCCGCCGGGAGTCACGTGATCAATAACCTGTGTAACTGAGATTGAGTATATGCTCCAAGAGTATCTGCTACACAACGTGTGGTACTCTCCGTGAGAGCCTCCAATACTTGGTGTGCATTATTGCCGTCGCTGTTGCCTATACTTTCTTATAGTTGGTTTCAGAGAATATCGACGCCGACGTATTCAGGATCAAGGCGAGTTGCAAACCCTCAAGATACGTTTATGTTAAGAAATAACCTGCTAGGACTACGTAGAAACGTTCGCTGGCTTTCGCGACCATTGTCTTGTCGAGGGAGTACTCCCGTGTTACAATGCGAGCCTTATTTTCGCCGAAGACACCAGAAGTAGGCTTTACTCTTCTTGTCCTTGCCCCTCAGTAATACCAACGTCAGAACACGCATAATAAACAACGGAGGGAGACGTTTCAAAATTTTCATGTTCACAATATAATTGATATTATTACATTTAACTTTTACATAAGGCAAATAAAATCATTTTTGATGGCACGCGTACTTATAGATGCATGATTAATTTCACTGTTATTTTATTCTAACATTTATTTTTCGTTGATAAGTTACCCGACGGATCAGTTCAGGATTCGTTTTCCTGATTCTCGTTACGAGGGCCTGGTTTTGCAGATCTTGGATTTTGGATTTCAGCCGCGTCGTAATCGCTTCTCCCGATATTTCGGCACACATTAAACGTTTACAAAACTCACTAAGGCAAAGTGGGTAGGACAAATTTTTTTCTTCCAGATTGTAAAAGTTTACACGCGTCCAAGATCGTCATGAGAGCAGCTTCCAGGTCTGGAACAGCAGACAATCGACGAATAGACGGGGGACGAAGCTTTAGTATGTACATGACAGTTATTCCTAACATGCAGGCCACTTAACTCGAGAATATTTCCTTTCTTTACTTATTGGGACACATGAAAAAACTATTCTGGTTACTTTCCGAACGTCTTAAGCTGAAATTTTGCCCAACTAATGCTAACCCCGTAACTTGACATAACCACCTGAGGGCACACAAACAAGGGCCGACGTGGTAGGCACAACAATATTTACCAGTTGCACCATGGCGAAATGCGTAAACTTGGTCAAGTCTAATATACATTCGTTTCACATAGCTTTGGTCACTCCTTGAAGTCATGAGAGTACCATAGTTATCAGCCAGAAAGTCACGTGTTTGTTTCGTGCCTGCGTGCGTATACAACGTTTGTGTATACAGTGAAAGTAAGGTAAAAGGGTTTTTACGTATCGTTGATAGCAAGGTCATTAGGGACGTTGACATAACGACATGACGTAGGAGAGGTACAGGTGGTTCGCGATGAAGTAAACACTATTGAAAACCATATCGTCTGGAATAATAAATAAAATATATTATTTTTGTGACCTCAGGCACCTTTTGAGTACGGTACAGCCTGCTCACTTCAATTGTTACATACGTAGGTTGCTATGTTTATATTTTTAAAAAGTGCCCGGAAACTTTAAATTATATGAAAAAAGAAAAAGAACTGGGATTTAAAAAGTGCTCACTTTATGCCGAATCACCTATATCGACAATGAGCTTGGTCAAGAAACAATAGCAGCACTCACCTGGAGCGATTTCTGGAAACCATGTAAATAAAGATGGCCGGAACTGGGTATCGAACACGGGCCCTCCCGAATGCGAGTCCATCATGCTCACTTCGCTCGGTTGTATGCTGTGAACCAAAGTGGTACTACCAAGCACAATTTTGGTCAAGATCAGCGCCAGACAAATAAAATTAAGACAGCCGTTCATAATCTAAAAAATCCCGGATTTTCCTCTTCGTCCACAACTTTTTATTTCAAATGATGGAGAGTGTTCCGCGCTGCTTTCTATCGTGGAGTAGTTTTTTACTGCGATGGCGGTTTTCCCTGCTCTTTTAGCTTCAGTGTTAGCTACAGGCAAGTATTGATGACCCCAATCACGACAATGACTGGCGATTCCTCTCTGACTGACGCATTCTTCCATTCATGAACTCTCTCCCTTGCAGGCGAATGAAGTTAACATTTTAGTTGGAATTTTCATCTGCTGCGTATGAAGTCAGTAAAATCTTAACACTTATTCGGGTGTTAATTTTTAACAGTATCTACCGTCAGTTACATTGCAAAGAAAAAAATTCTGTACATATGGTAGAGTGGACACCTCCGATTCATTTTAAAACCAACTGAAATTGCATTAAACTGCCTACGTGATAGCCGTAGTGTGAGCAAGGTTAAATTATATTAGGCGGTGTTCATTTTTAATGATATCGCTTTAGGACGGTATTTAATTTCTGCAATGAAAAAAAAATTAAAATATTTATACACGATTAAAAATGTAAGAAAACATTTACGAGACAATATTTTCCTGTGTTTTTGATGCTGAAAATTCTTATTCACGGATTTATTTTCAGGGTATTTAAAATACGCCCTGTGTAGTTTCGCTTCATTGTAATTGGCAGCATGTCTTTGCAGAAAGACTGATCGAATTTTCCTGGGCCAGTCAGAATACGCCTGTGTTGTGTGCAGTAGAACGCTGAGATACGTAACAGTTGAAACCAGCCAATCACTGACCACGAACCAGAGCTGCAGATGTGCACATGAGACATTGAAACGAACCGATTTAAAAATATTTTAACCAAAAATAGAAACCCCTTCTTACTACCAAAACTATTACCTACATCAAGAACGCTCACTTGAAACTATGCTAATAATATTAAAAATAACACAGCATGCTTATTGAATACCAATTTTGGGGCCCTTCAATATGGCTGGAAACATTTTTCTAATCACACAGATTGTAAGACACTAAGCTTACGTTGACCTTTACTACGTACTATACATAAATAAAATTATAGGCTCTTCTCTTTAAGTACTATAGAAAAAAGACCGTTACGTAAACACCACGTGTAAAGGCGATGCTATTCTCGTCGAGAGAAGTAACCTGACCTTTATCGCTCACCTGTTTCAGCGCCACAAATGTGGAAAATAACATACGGTACGTAGACCTCTTCAGGCTGCACCACTGACATGATTTTGTTTCTAAAAAACCTGAAAGTTTTTATCCATCGAAACACGGTGAACTAAATAGGCCTATAATGCATCGAAAATGTTTCGATTTAATTTAACCTTTAATTTAACCTTCATATGAAAATTAAATTAAATAGTAACAAACCCACTCACGTCCCTTTGTAAACGACTCTTTTGAAATTAAAAAAAAAAAAAATTGCTGTACGTCTGAAATTATAGCAGCTTCAAATCTCCTGCCGCCCATAAAATCCGTATTCAGAACATAAATGTTCTTAGTAACTAGGCTAAGATGTAGTAAATGGCTTATATATATATATATATATATATATATATATATATATATATATATATACACATATACGTACACACACTATGCATTCTCAGCCGTTCGACTAAGCATCGATAAAAAAATTGCACACCTTCTTAGCAGTAGTACTCTACTCTTAAAAAACACGAGCCAGTCCATTAGTAAAGTGGAGAAACATTTGTAAATCTTTCGGAAATCAAATCACGCATTACAGCCACACACATATACTGACGTGGGAAATTGTTGAGATGGAGGGAAGGCGGTTAGTAAGTAACTGCAGGAAACAATTTTTTTGTTATAGCCGGTTCGGGATAAAGTGAGCACTAAAAAAACCCTGATAAAGTTATATTTTCCGCCAATTCGCATCTTTCCGCACGTAACGGTTAACGACGGGAAATGTCTAACCTCTTTGGGCACAGCAGTGTGTCAGTAACCAGACTAGCACAAACTCTGACATTTACGGGTCAAATCGGCACAAACCGAATGTAAATTAATTATATGTAGAGCCACTGGTTTTTGACAAAAATAATTTAACACCAACCTGTTTGGATGCCCTGTGTGCATAACTGCAGCTCTGCTTCATGGTCAGTGACGGGATGTTTTTAACTCTTCGGCGTCTATGGGTTCTACCCATTAATCACACGTGTGGTGCCGCAGCAACCTTGATCTGACTGGCACACTTAAGTGAAAGGTGTCTTTGCACAGACAATAATCTGCTAATAACCCTGAAGACAAGCTGCAACTGCACACACAAGACACTGAACCAAGTTGGTTCATAGTTCTTTTCACCAAACATCACTGCCTCTAACGATATGACTTTCATCCTGATCTGCGATTGGAAGGGGCGCTCGTTTCCAGAGGTGAGAGGCTGTTGACTAACCAATGAGTCAACTACGGGCCCTACTGTGAGGATACAAATGACTGTGAAATGAAGTTTACGACAGGGGTGAAGCGACCTCTCACAGATGGTCAGGCTGAGGCGTGCCGTACAGAGATGCAGAGGTCAGGCCCCCTCTGGCGCACAGCTGGAAGCAGTTACACACTCCGTGAAAGGCATGTACTCGACCAGCACTTATATTTGTTTAGGCCGTTCACTTACGATGCGAGTGTGTATGATGAGGGGGGCGGGAGAGGGGAGACCATGGAGTGCGAGTTTCCTTGTCGGGAAGTCGCTATTTTATTGCCTCAATTTAAGGAGACGAATTTTCTCCTTTTCGAGAATGGTTAGGCTTGAATATAGGACGTAAGTAATATACATCGTGGCATCATAACTACACTTCTTCCATTTGAAAGCGGCAACTTGTATAACTTCGCCTGTTTTCAAGCGAGGAAGATGCTGGCAAACAAATAGCTAGGGATCTGCAACATACGCGTTATTACTTTGGTGGCAATCTAGAATGTACTGCCGTGTACACAAACTGTGATTCCATTGATCATGAGCAACTATCTTATGTTAATTTAGTTCTGTGGACGATTTAAGGGAGATTGTACACTGTACAAAAACTTCCTAAAATGTTTAGGAAGTTATTATCCCAGAAGCAGTATGGGATAGTTACCATATTTCCGCCTTGTCAATGTGCAAACCTTTACAATTGTTTCACTTCAAGTCTGGTAACTTCAGTATACATTTGACTGTTTTATAATTAGGTTTAGGAGTGCTGCCATGAATGTCTGGGAAACTATTCTACCATACCTACTTTCTTAGCGCTCCTATACGCACGTCTGGTAAATTTACAAACTATTTTTAGAGTTGTAAGGTTATTTTCCTTATAAGGTTATGACAAGTCCTCTATCTATTTACCTTACAGTTAATTTGAGGGCTAATTTAAAAAGCAAGAGAAAATACAGTCGTTGTCTGAGAACACAGTTTGTGCCTCAGTGGAGTTAAACATGCCCGATTCCCAGAGAGCAATAACACGAGGTTTCTTTAATTATAATTTTAATTGACCTTTTATGATTTATCATTTCCTGCTCAGTGGTAATGCTCGGAGGGAACCATACCAGGTGAAACTAGACAACCTTAAGAAGCAAAGTGTGTTGAGACGTTTATCATTCGTTAACGAGTGATGATGGTGTGACCATTCAAAATATGTGGGTTCACGACCTGGTTTACCGCGTTAGCGAC
>PNEQ01019335.1:0-27435 GCA_003012365.1 Medauroidea extradentata
TACCATCTCATTTCAATGCCATATGTGCACACATGCAGCGCTGCTTCGTGACTAGCGATGGGAAGTTTTAACTCCCACTGGTCTTGAGGTTCCACGAGCAAATCACAGACATACAGCGTATGCTGATTGGTTTATATAGTCAAATGAGAGACGTGTCTGAACAAAGACAAGCTGTCGATAACAACGAGGCACAGTTGACGATGTACACGTAAACAACATTGTCGCGTTAAACTCGTGGCTCTACTCATAAGGCACTTACGGAAACCTTACTCGATCTACTCGATAGAGTAGAAATTACTCCAAAACCGCTCGGTAACGCTGTGCGAGTACGGTGTAGTGATGTCCAGAGAATCTCTAAATATTCAGCTCGATTACTTCGCCGGATCTACTCATGTCTGCCCTGCTTGGAAGCAAGGCAGATAGCCACGAGAAGACGACAAACTGGAAAGCGCGCGTATAAAGTAAACACAGTATCATGCGCGTGTATTCAGAAGAAAATATGTCGTAATGCACTTGAGTGCATGTTGGAAAATAATACGAATACGAAACATAGTAATTTTGTTGGGCGCAATGTTTGGAGGAGTTTATTAAGTAAAAATGTCGCCAATAGAACGTAAATCAGGTATGGAATAAATTATATGGTCATTTGGCATTCGAACATAAACATTTTTGGAGGTTAACGCTAGCTTTTTTGTAGAATGTAGGCCTACATTACTGCAGTGAACAAAGAAGACGTCGAAATTTACTATTTTCGTCTGACGAGAATTCTGAAGCATTTATCAAGTAAAAATTTCGTCTGAAGAACGTCATTCAGGTATGGAATAAATAACATAACTATCTATTATTAGGACTTCTGAACATATAGGCCTACATTTTTAACATGTTGCGTGTAGTAAACTCTCAATGAATGCAAAACGCTGCGGTTTTGTGTCAGAGAACTTTGACTTTACAATCCCTTATTCCAATAAAATTTTTGGAGGTTAGATCTAATATTTTTATACAGTAGGGCCTATACGTTGCTAGTACGCAATTGTAATCGCATAAACGTATATTGTATCAGTATAAAAGGATATTCTGCACTGCCCGAACTTGGTCTAATAATAAAGGTCTGCCAGATCGCGGCGACTGAAATATACCGCTTCTGCAGATTACGTCGCAATTTTTAAACAGCCAGCCAACATACTATTATTTAAGTTTAAGTACGCCCGGATAAATTTGTTAAACTTCCAACGACTGAGTAGACCCGATCACGCGACCAATACCACCGATTAGTATAATACCTACGTTTCCGTAAATGCCTACAGCTAAGCACCGTTTCCCTTGAAACACAAACATCACGCTTAACCATTGGCAGTGTACGGCAAATACAACTTTTATGTATTCGTGCTGCGCTTCTCGGAATCCGGTAGAGAAAAAAATATTACGGTGGTAAGTATTGCTGCGCGTAATCATTTGACTACCTTGCTTCCTCTATGGAGTGCGCGCAGCCGCGGGAGGGGAAACACGACGAGACAGACGGTCGGAGGGGTGGGTAGCAGAAGCTCGCTGGAGGGGTGGTTGTAAGTTTTGAACAGTGGCGCATGCGCGTCCGCCGTATTCCTCCTCCCTGCCACCCCTCGCTTTCGCCCTAAATTCATTCCGTCCCTGCCGCCCCTCGCGCGCCGTTCATTCCCTCCCTGCCTCCCTCGCGGACAATTCATTCTGTCCCTGCCACCCCTCTCCCGCCGTTCATTCCATCCGTGCCTCCCTCGCGCAGACGCGCACCCTTCATTCCGTCACTGCCGCCGCGCCGTCCGCCAGTGTATTATTGCCTTATCATCTACCCCTTCAGTTCGCCAACAACCTTTTACCGGCAATAGCCCGGCAAAGAAAATTTTCGTCACAGAAATAACTGAGGAGTACAAACGACAAAAATAAAATAGTTTCGTAAAAAATAACAGTCGTAACTCACTGTAACGTATTTAACGCGCAGGTAGGGATTCCCGTTAACTGCGATAGTGAACGGAAGGATGGAGTTTATTCTGTACGTCTATGTCAAATGTGTTTGAATTGTAGCCACATAAATTTATTCCCATTGTTCAACAACAGCTCAAAATACATTTTAAAAAATAGCATATTGATATGTTTAAAGTGCTAAAAAAATGACACATTGTGTTGTTTTAAGTGTTAGTGAAGATGAGGTCTTTATCACTGGCTAGGGGTGACATGATGTGACGATGGAGCAGCGTCAAAATGAATGGGCAGAGAAAGGGGAGATCTCCGAGAAAACCCATCGACCAGCGACATCGTCTAGAACGATTCCCATATGCGAAAATCCGGAGAACGACCCCGCCGGTAGTCGAGCCTGGATGGCCTTAATGGGAGGCGAGTGCTCTAACCACTGTGCCAAACGCGGCCCCTTTACGTGTTAGGAAAGATATTCCTTGTAGGCCTAGTATTATTTCAATAGTTATTATTGTGTAGTAACGAGTGTAAGGAAGGAAACGTCTCAAAATAAGCATTATTAAACATTTAATATTTAGTTATTATTCAACACTTGAACTAAAAAAAAAAAAATTAATATTTACGTATAGGCCTACTTATTGCTCATTAGTGTTGTTTTAAGTTAGGAAAAATATTTAATTTTTAAATTTTCGTCATTTTAATATTTAATGAACAATTATTTTCAACAATGTAACACAAAAAATATCCGACATGGGTTTGAATCCTAGGAAAGCTCGATACTATCACCAACTTTTTAAAGTAGGCCTACATAAATTGTCAACAATTAAGTGGGCATACTTATCCTTTCTTAACTGATTGTATGTATTGGCTCGTCTCTGTCCATCAGAAATTCCATGCTTCCGAACGCGAACCATTTGCCTGTAATTAAAAATATACAAAAGTTCCCACACAACTAATAACATTATGCTTAAACATAAGTGTATACTATGCTCTAAGTGTTCTCTACGAGTAACTAAGATTATATTTTCGTGGAAACGAGCGAGATCACGCAACAGAACATATTGGACACGAATTCTGAATGAATTTGGGTTCAAATTCTATTCTAGACCATCCTGATTTCGGTATTCCATCGTTTTTCGAAATAGATACTGGTGACTAATTGGATACAAATTTATTTCATGTTTTTTTGTGTTTTCATCAGCATAACATTAAAAAATATTGATACTCACTATAAAACATTTTGTAATATGTAAATGGAACTATTAAAATATTACATTTCAAATTCTATTGTTTTAAGACTAAAATGAAAACTAAACTCAACATGTTTTTCTCAATTGTTAAAACAGTTTTCGGAATAGTCAAAATACACTTATTGTGCACTAAAAAATTGTTTTGCTTAGAATATAATTTAGTTTCACGGCAAAATTGCAATTTAAATTCTCCAAATTTGAAATTGTGTGACAGCAGACAAACCAAGTGCTTCACATTAATAAAATTCACTTCATGAAGGTATTCCTGCGACTAAGAAAAATATTTGCTAAAATTCAACTTTTGTGCACAAATATTTCGTTTTCAATATAAATACTATTAAAATTACTTTTCCCGTATTTACTGCAAACTACCATTTTAAGTTTACTTTACATTGTTGTACCTAGTTGTTTCATAATACTGCTTTTAAATGTTGTGATATAGTGTTGCAAATTAGCCTCGAGATAGAGAAAAAACAGTAAACACTTGAATAGCATTAATCAAGGCCATTGCCGATTCATTTCCTCGCTTAACCCTAATTGTTTAGTTTTCGCTGTCAAACTGACATTTTAGCTAAATCATATAAACAAAGTTTTTCCTATTGTGACGCTGTGTAAACGTCTACAGTACATGCCTTTCTCAGTGCATATGATGGATTTTGATAAGCCCTTACTCTTCTGTAACTTCCCAATAAAACTTTCCATATTCTCCTCCTCTCGTACAGGACAACCGATAACCTTTACAACGTCTACCCACGCATCTTGCTTTATATTCCGATTACAATACTCTGCACGTCTCTGGTTCTACAATGTTGGGCACTATAGATATTCCTGAATTAGTGCGAGACATTTTGTCTCCATTGTTGAAGAGCCCGGTCTACCGATAATGAAGTGTCCAGACGCGGCGCACAGTGTGAACAGCTCGAGCAGTTTCCTCCGTCCACACGGAGGACGCACAGTCCTTTGAGCAAGTCCACGTCACAGACTTTCGACGGATAGCGTTCAGGTTGTTCGCGAGCAAGTTCGCATGCTCGTTCTGTGCGATGAAACATGTCCTCGCAAACGCACAAACTCTTGCTCGCCGCACGCTCGATTGGCTCGTGTGGGCAAAATGCTCAAATGTGGACGCCCCCCAGAAGTCTCAAGTGTCTACTAAGTTACGTTACCGTACCATTGAAGCTCGTGCTGTGTTTGGAGTGATTAACTTTACTGCTTCAACATTTTTTGAGGGAAACACACAAGTACACCCGCAGTTAAGCGCGTAATGCACACACACAGACAGGATAGGTAATATTCGATCACGTGGTCTTACCAGTAACGTGTTCTATATTGTTGAGATTTAAGAGTATTTTGTAAGTCGGGCTTGGTTTCTTCGTGTACGTAACCTGAAACATGCATATCATGGAGTGTTCACATTATTGAGAGGTACTAAAGGCTTATTTTCTGACGGAATTTATGAGTGCCAAGAAACAAATAAAACAATTCGCTGACTTAATACAATATACATGAGTAATTATGCCCTTTAATGTCAATTAAAACAAATACTTCACATGCCTCCTTAAATACATTACGCCAGCAAAATTTAAACTCTCCTGTATATTTGTGTCGGTTACGTTAACAATGAGATGCATTTACAGAACGTAACTTTTCGTTTTTCAAAAGTAATCTGCTTGAGTTAACTTGATTTTCTCGTCATATCATAGGTAAGGACAAGAACGTTTGATGACTTGTAGAATTTAGCAAGCCTGTGATATAACGTATAGGCTATGCAAGCAATGAGATAAGTTCACGACGTGAACTCAAGCAAACTTCAAATGGTTCAGTTTCAAATTACGCAACTATAAATATGTTTGTACATGGACTAAACGTGTGTTATTTCTTCGTAAATTCCCATTTTGTTCAGTTACAAGCACGTGTTTGCTTGTATAGTACGTAGGTAGTATTTCAATATTTAAATGTATGTCTATGAAATAATATATTTTGTACGTATCAATAACCAATACATATAGGAAGTCTCGGGTAAATACGTCGGTATAATACTTTCGCGTGAACTTAAATTGTATTCTGTTGTATTGTGTAACTCGCGTTACACAAGCGACTTTCAGCAGAAAAGGTTGACAACACTGTTTTAATGGATCGTAAGCAGAAAGACGATTGTTGCGAAAGCGTATGTAAGTGATAATACCGTGAGCTCTCTGTCTTAAAAACTGCTTCCTCTTTGCCGTTGTAAACGAACACGCAGCATGATCTTTCTGCCTGGAACCTACCTTCCTCTATGGCGTTAAAAAAGAAAAAAAAAACCAGCAGGAATTCTCGGAATTAAAAGACGCCTTCTCCGCGGCGCGGACGGTGGCTGGCAAACTTGCTTCCTCTATGGAGCGGACGGCGGTTACTTCGCGCGGCGCGGCAATTGTTGTAACGCTCTCCGCGTAACCGACTGCGTTCGAAAATTCTCCTCAGTTTGATTTCAGTTCCCGACTGGTGCGTACGTGTGTCGCTGGCTGTCTGCTTCTCCGTAAGTACAACACAATATATATACTGTATGTAGTTGACACAACGCAAAATGTGTTTCGTTAGAAGTACTGTTGGCGTAAGTAATGTTTTGTGCAACAATAACTTAATTATCGTTTGAAACTAGTTCACACACGTCTGCAGTTCAGTGCCATTGTTTTGTATAGAATTATGTTTTGATATGTATATACTTTCACAACTCCGCAAAAGCCATACCAAAAGAAATAATATTTAATTTGAAAACTTTTCAGTGGAGTGCAAATAAGATACGAGGAAAAAATTTGTTTGCTAACGGCCGTCCATGTTTTCAGTTAATTTCTCCATGCGCACCATTGTTGCACAAGGTCGACATCTTGCGCGTGTTTACGACTCATTTTGTGTAGTGTGAAACCAGCTATAGTATATAAGGCTTGTGTGTATGTATGTATGTGTATATATATATATGTGTGTGTGCGTGTGTGTATGTGTGTGTGTGTGTGCTTGTGTGTGTGCGCGCACGTGTTTCTAATGTTTACGTGAGTGTTGCGCGTATTTGCTAAACGTTTGTAAGGTGCTGTAAACGGAATTTTTTGGAACTCGGTTACACAGACCTGTTCTAACCCGCTATTTAAGTTTTGTTCTTGATTCGGTTACTTGATTAGTATACCTTTCGTAAACATTAGGATATTTACGGTTGAAACTTACTTAGTTGGAACATCATGCTAAATACGCAAATAAGATACGAGGAAAAAATTTGTTTGCTAACGGCCATCCATGTTTTCCGTAAATTTCTCCAAGCGCACCATTGTTGCACAAGGTCGACATCTTGCGCGTGTTTACGACTCATTTTGTGTAGTGTGAAACCAGATATAGTATATAAGGCTTGTGTGTATGTGTGTGTATATATATGTGTGTGTGCGTGTGTGTGCGTGTGTGTGCGCGTGCGTGTGCGTGCGTGTGCTTATAATGTTTACGTGAGTGTTGCGCGTATTTGCTAAACGTTTGTAAGGTGCTGTAAACGGAATTTTTGGAACTCGGTTACACAGACCTGTTCTAACCCGCTATTTAAGTTTTGTTCTTGATTCGGTTACTTGATTAGTATACCTTTCGTAAACATTAAGAAATTTACGGTTGAAACTTACGTAGTTGGAGCATCATGTGAATACGCAAATAAGATACGTGGAAAAAATTTGTTTGCTAACGGCCATCCATGTTTTCCGTAAATTTCTCCAAGCGCACCATTGTTGCACAAGGTCGACTTCTTGCGCGTGTTTACGACTCATTTTGTGTAGTGTGAAACCAGATATAGTATATAAGGCTTGTGTGTATGTGTGTGTATATATATGTATGTGTGTATGTGTGTGCGTGTGTGTGCGCGTGCGTGTGCGTGCGTGTGCGTGCGTGTGCTTATAATGTTTACGTGAGTGTTGCGCGTATTTGCTAAACGTTTGTAAGGTGCTGTAAACGGAATTTTTGGAACTCGGTTACACAGACCTGTTCTAACCCGCTATTTAAGTTTTGTTCTTGATTCAGTTACTTGATTAGTATACCTTTCGTAAACATTAAGAAATTTACGGTTGAAACTTACGTAGTTGGAACATCATACTAAATACGCAAATAGCTCCGTGGTATGCTATTGTTAACTTACGGTACGTTTTATTTCTTACGCTTCGATAGAATCCTACTAAATACCTATTAGAAATATTACGTAACGAAGAAAAATAATGTTGTGTTAGTGTTGTTTTGTAAGTAGGTATTTGATATAAATATTAAAAAATGTATTCATTCTTTTTTGACGAAACGGCTTTTAAATAATTCGTATTGAAGGTAGAGACTGAAATTATTAATATTTTACTGATATAAAGAATTGACAGTTGTACAACAACTTTAGTACCAATATATTGTCAAAATACTAAGTGTTTAGCTTCTAAATTGGCTGCACAAAGCGTTGATGTAGCGATTTAATATATCCAGCAGAGCAACAATGCTTACCGTAACCATTAATGAATAAATACAGACGTAAATGTCCCATTTCAAGAAATGTTATATTGTTATTCTCCACCGTACAAGATTTGTATTTCAGTTAGTTTCATTGTTGATGGCCCGCAATTGTTTTTCAAAGTAAACATATGATTCTGATCTCACTCTCTCGTCTGCATATCTCCGTATTTAAAGTTTTGTGTATGTTCCCTATTCGGTGTGTCGTGTCCCTAACATTTTCTAAACTCGTTGACAAAATTTCAACTCACGTAGTACTTAGCAATGTCACGTGACTTTTTCTGGCTTTATTTCGTCCAGTGGCGTAGCCAGGATTTCTGTAAGGGGTAGGGGGAGGTTTAATCTGAGAATGATATAATGAGAATTGACCACCCCATTAAAGCTGGGAGGGAGGGGGGTCCGGGGGTCCTCGCCATGGAAAACGTGGATTTCAAGGTGCAAGATAGTGTTATTTTAGTTAGTAGATTTTGCAACGAAACACTGAATATTCTACTGGTAAACATATATTTAAATAGGCCTATTTTTCTTCATGAATGGCAAAGAAAAAAAGGGGAGGTTATAACTCCCCTCTCCCAGCTCCCTTGGCTTCGCCCCAGGTTTTCTCCGTGCGCGGATTTTATTTATTTATTTATTTAATGTCGGTCGTTGCGAAATTATTGGTAAACTACTATTTACTATGTTATATCTCGGGAACCATTCGACATATTCATTATAAATTTTATTTTTTTACATAACCATTTGAAGGTAGGTTTGCCACTGTGGAAGATAACGTGATAAGAATAAATCACGATTTGTTGTCAGTTTTCGGGAACCACGGTACCTACTGTAACAAATTTTCATATTAGATAGTTTATTAGTCAAACTTCGACTTTAGTAGGATTTATTGTTGTAAGTCCACCATTTTTGAAAGATAGCATGGCAATTAATTAATTTTTTTTCATTTTATGGTACAACTGGATCGATTGTAATCAGGTTTTTTATTTTTATAGTTTATCATTCAATATTTTATTTATCTTCGGTTTAATATTGAATGTTAATAAATAAAGAAATTTGTCATATTTCCATAAATTTTGGACCCACTGTGACCAAATTTAATAAATTGTAAGTCCATTATGAAAACTTTATATTTTATTGGGTTTAATTGTTGCAGGTACATCATGCGTAAATAACGATTTTTTTTTTACATGTTACATGAACCGGTTGTAACCAAATATTATATTTTTAAAGTTCATTTTACAATATTCTATTTTAGTAGGGTATAGTGTTGTTTAGAACGCCATCCTGGAAGGTAGAATGGTATGAACACAGAAAGCTGATGATGCTTTGATAAAAGTAGAGGATATTCTACGACCACTGTTTTGAAAAGTAGTATAATATAAATAAACTAGTCTGACATTGTTGGTACTAATCGAGCAATTTCTAACAAAAAATTTATATCTACACACAATTCAATAAGCAATCTTCGAATTTGTATGTTTGAATAATTTAGGTATGCCGTTTTGGAAGGTAGCACGACATGAATAGATAACAATATTTTTCCCATTTCAATTTCTTTGTGACCGTACCATTTTTTGGGCGATTTGTATCCACATTGTTGAAAGTAGGCTCATTAGTTATACTAGTAACTTCTTGTTTAAGGCAATACCGTGCCATTTGCAATTCAATATTTCATAGCAGTTCGAGTAATGCTGGCTTCAGTGCAAACAAATTTTTAATTTTGACAGTTGAACATGCTATTTCTTATTTTAGTTACTCGTTATATTTCTGAGCTCAACAACGCTACTGCGATATCAAAACCTAATAGTAAGAATGAATGTGTCGTCAGTGAATATCGCTTCTGCTGTGCGGGGTATACAGTAAGGACAGTAGTCGGTTTAAAAAAATTGATAAACAATAATCTATACTAAAACATAAATTACGTCGTGTTTCACTTTATTTTTTTTTTACTACTGGAATGAAAATTAGAATGTAAAATACTGTAGAAAATTTTCTGCACCGTGAATTCTTCTCCTGGAGCTCACACCTATGAGAATTGCATGCTCTGTTATTTTAATTGTCAACAAATGCAGCGTGCGTATGTCTGACGTCATACAAACAACGAATAAAAAATCATTATTGCTTAGTTTTCTTTACATTGCTTAGACGGGTTTATTCTATTATTTATATGTTAGCTACTTCTTAAACATGTTTGTACGAGAACGACCATTTTGAGACTGTAAAAAGTTTCTAACATCATGTGCTTTATACATAACGATCGGTTAATCTTGCAATACAGTCGGTTGATATTTACTGAAATGTAACTTGTGTTAAGCATCTATTTTCAATAACACGGTTGACGCTTTGCTGACTAGCTGTCCTTACTCAGCGAATGTAGGCGGGGAGTATTTAATCAGCTATGTGCCATTCTGATTCTGTTTTGAACAGAAGAAATATGTTCAATGTCCGGTATCGGTACTCATAAAATAGTCAAAATAAAATAAATAAATCACATAACTTGTTATGCAAGATAACTTATACAACAGCAAAATTGCAAGCTATGAGTCAAATGTAAAATAGTAAAACAATACATGTATATAGGACTATATATATGGATTATATATGAATGTTCACAGTAAAAACACTTTCGTTGTCACAACAATGTTTTGTTTGAATATGATCCACTGCAAAGTAACTTTACCGCAAAGGTATTTAGCTTGCGGTAGAGGAATCTTGGCTTACTACAGAGAAAATTGTGAAAACATATGACTTGTATAAAATGTTGTCTTAAAAAGTTTCCTTTGACAGTAATATAAGTTTTTTGTAGCAAAGATAATTTTTTTAAACATAAAGCTTGTGTTAAAAATCTCACTACAATCGTCACCACAAAGAATTCAAATTAATTGTCGTAACAATGACATAATTTATTGTTGCCTTTAGTCTAGCTTTCAAACATAAATGTTCTTTGTTTCAATGTAACGTTGTAGGGGTTCGTATTAAAAAATATATATTTTGCTGTGGCAACGAAAGTGTTTTTACTCAGACGTATAACACACGTTATATAGAAATAACAACTTTTGTGGAAGAAGATCTTTCTTAAAATTATAATGAATTTTTACAGCGAATTTTAATAGTTATAGGAACTATTTTAATTCTCACCCCCCCCCTCGTTGCAAACATGGAGTATTTGAGAAATAAGCTTTAAAATTAAGCAAGCTATTTTGTGTTTGTTTATTTGTTTATTTTTAGATTTAATGCGGTAATTTGATCAGTAGCGAACTTAATTTTTTAATCCAAACTGCTAGGCGTAGACAGAATTACATGTTCGTTTAGACTGCAACTTTGCTTATATACACGTTTAGTATTTCTTGACAATTCTTAGTATTTTGTTAATATTAAAATGTTTGTTTTATTCTCGCACAAATGATTTAAACTAGTGTATAGCGATAGCGATTTGTTAAAATACAATGTAATAGTCGTTACGGAGATGTAAAGTGAATTTGACTATGATTTCTGCTTTAAAGGTTACGTTCTTCTTATAAGTCCCATGTTGTGCAAGCAAGACGGCGTGCCACGTTATTGGTTTACCTTCGAATTGATGAAAATTTTATTAACGTACTATTTTCTTTCATTGTTGTGCTGCATGCATTTTTCTTTTAAACGAAGAAAACAAAATATATTAAAACTATGAGGTCAGCAAAGTGACATAAGTTTTTAATCTCACATGAACAAATTACATTTTACAAAGCACCGAATTGCAAACGTTAGGATGAGAATACGTTGACGTATCTTATATCGTCATGCTAGAAGAAATACGTTATAAGAGGCTTTCAGTACTTGGTATACTTGTATAGCATTCTAGCCTTTTTTAAATAACTTAAGATTTAAAACTTTACCCTGATTTACTGACGTAAAGTGAGCGTATTTCTGAATATGACGGAATATTTATTTCATAACAGGAAGTGTTAACAACAAATTCACACGTGCCAATAAATATAATTATAGAATTATCATTGTTGACTTACTACAGCTATTTCAAAAGATGGTCACTGTATTAGTGACTCCGACCGTTATTCCAAGAATTAAATCAATAAATAAGTGTTGCGAATTTTCACGTCAGCGTATAGAAAAGTTGTTCATAGTCCGGTGCGTGCTTGTTACCATCTCAAGACGTAGAAACAACATTTCCAGACATACGTTCGTTAGTCAAGTACTGGACATTTTTAATTTTCTCACATTATTATTACATGTAATATTTTAAGCTGTCTGGGGTTACATGACCGTTTTTCAGGAAGATAAATCGACAGTAATTAATAACCGTTAATGACTGAGTTACAGTGGACATAACAACTAACACATTATTATACAGTACTGAACACTAGAGTTCACCTGTTCGTACTTCCTTCTGACTAACTACACTCGTACATAGAGATAAGTAGGCTACATACACAAGGCAAGATTTATTACTAAGAAAACTTCGCTCACGTTCAACTTGTGATTAATAATTACTAATACTATGTGTAGCGTTTGGCCAATTGGAAGCTCTGAAAGTGCTACTGCCATGTCGCACGGAAGACTAAATTAGAAAATAGTACAGAACTTGTGTCGTACATAGCTGTACAGAAAAACGCGTGCCAAACTTTTTTTTTTTTTTTACTTTATGAAGCAAGAAAATAAATTTAACTTGTTTTCAAGTGACATAATTGCAACAATATGAACGAAAGGATTTCGGTACGAAAGCTCTTCCGGCTTATTTAAAAACGCTATGGTATGGTTTAAAAATCTTAACATTATGTTTTATCGATTTTTATTAATCGCAAACTGTACCAATAAAAATGTCTTTACAACATAAACCGCTAAATTTCTACCTCTAAATACTAAGCTTGTAACGATTTGAACAGGCCCTTCGGCGCTTGTGTTTATGTTAACGATATTTTTATCACTGTAACTTTGCACGTGTTAAGTTAAGTTGTGGCCTTCGCTTAGCTGTCATTCTTCGAGAAAGATTTGTTTAGTTGTAACTATGACGGGTGTAACTATGACGGGTGAATCTCTTTACACACGAGGTTCCCAGCAATGCAAAAAATGCCTGACGTCGGACATGCGAATTCAGGGACGTGAATTCACTAAAAATAATTAGTGGATGGTCCAAACTTGATCTCGATATTGAATCTTATCATTACTAAAACAGAACAACTAATAATCAGTATTTACTGCACGAATAGACAGAAAACGAAATATTTTAGGCAATTATTCATCGGTAGGTGGCCAGTAAATACGTCGGGTCTGAAACTGGCAGTTAAAGTTGCTACTTGAAATCCATTTACAATTCTCAAGCCTTAGTTTGTGCTTTTCACATTAGGTAAGTTTACGCAAGATTATGTGATATAGATTAGTTTATGGTAGTTTAAAATTGTGTACGCCCATTCGGAGGTTGGTTATCTTAGGTTAGGAACCTACAGCAAAGATCACGGTATGGTAAATTTACGTGGTCCTAAATGTGGTAACTTATAACATGCACCTTTCTGGAACAATTACCGGCCATAAGTTGTATAACAAAAATTCTTGAGTTTCTGAAGCATTGTTGAGAACTTTATGTAAGAAAACGCCCCTCTGTGGAAGATCAGATTTAGTTAAGTTTTATTGTTGGATTTACGACATTTTGGGTAACAGCATGAAATGAAATGGATCAATGTTACGTCATATTTCGAGAAAACTAAAATGATTACAGAGAAATATAAAATTTTAACAATTTGTTGGCCAAGTTTAAATTTTTGCAGTCTAGAGTTTTATTTTAAGGTCCTACAGATTGTAAGGTTGTAGACCTGGTACAAATAAAGACTGTTTTGTCATACTCCGCACAATGTTATAGAAAATTAAAAATATTTGGGCAGTACTCTATATAAACTTTTATTTGTGAAGTGTTAATTGAAAGAGGTAAGTATTTTATAAGATAGCGTTCGATAAATAAATAAAGAACTACGGATATGTTACATCTTGGGAAATAAAAGGATCATTGAAACCAAATTTTAAGTATTGACAATTCGCCGTCAGAGCTTATATTTTAGTATAGTTATTGTTCCAGGTGCGCTGTTTTGAAAGATAGCACGACAGGAATAAATACATTTTGACCGCTATAAGGCTAGGTTCACATGACGGATTTCGTCACTCTTACAAATGAGATTTTATATTGCTATATTGCGATTGATAATTTCAAAATTAACAATGTCATCACGTTTAGCTGTATATAAGTATACATCCAAGCACTCGCAACGGCCGTTAATTCGAGTGAGACAGTTCGTGCAGGGAGGACGTACTTCATTTCTCCTTGTGAGACAGTCAACTGTCCCCTTCCCCTAAGAGAAGGAGCTGGTGATTGTTGCCACGCCATACGGGTCGTCCATACAGCCGCACACAGAGTGCCAACCTTCTTTCTCTATGCTGCGAGCTATTCCAGGGAACGTAGCTTACAAAAGTCTGTGCACGCCAAGCTTCTAAAGCGCGAGGAGTAATAGTACACAGAACTTAGCATTTTTTAATAAAAAATGTTACCTTCCTGGTGATTCCTAGAAAGAGCGCCAATCTATATTCGTTCTTTGGATGGCGGGGACGAGGTTTGTTTCCAGACATTGAAAAATATGATTATGTACCCTTTGAAAACACAATAACTCCAAAACCGTACAACGTACAGAAAAAACATAAGAGACAAGAAATGTTAAAAACTTCCTGCTTAATAAAATAATTCACTACACTTTTTTTCATATCTTTAGCGATTTCTGTAATATTTTTTGAAAAATCTACTACCAGTAAGGGATGCATTCGAGTGATTGTCTTGTGGATGAAATATATCATAAACGGTGCATTTAACAGAACATATGCTAGAGACAAAAATGTTAACAATTAAATAATAAACAAAAAGTTTTGTGGCATATTTTACCGTAAAATTTACTGTTTAGTAGAAACTGGACTAAATTTTTCACAGTCACATGAGCGGGAGTTACTTAACAGAGAATTAATAATTTCCGGCGTTTATTTACAAAATACATAGTCATGTTTCAGCTATGTTTAAATTTTGAATGAATATGTTTCTTGATTCGTCTTATATTCTTAAAAGACCCGTCTAGATTACAAATAAAATTGCGCTGGATTTTATTATAAATTAGCGAAATTTTATGTATCTTTCAACTTACGTACGTGAATATTACAGAATTTTAGGCGTAATACACACACCTAGAATATTTTGGACTGAACGACTTAAGATCAAACTAACAAACGGACTTGTTTAATTCTTTTGCGCAACTGATGCGGCCATAAAAATATAGGTCACTGCTGAAAGTCCCATAGGAAATTGCGGTTTAAGAGAATACTATCTGTAAGTCAACAAATTCACACTTAAGAGGGGATAGAGTTGATAGCTTGCGTGCCAGTAACGTCTATTTTGCTCCTTTGCTTTGGGCATAAACCCAGGAAAATTTCTGGAAGTATGTATGGCCTTTGATAAAACAATGTAACAATAAAATCGCATATCAAAACCTGTAATGCTGCAAGAATAACAATGATAATGTTTCTTTTAAAGTGTTTTAAAATATATCAAATAATTTACTGGAGTAATATTAGACATAATTCTGTCTGATTAAATGAAATGAAAATTAATTAATTTCCCTCAGCATCAGTTCTAAATGTTTAAACTGTTGCTGGAATGTAAATACTGTAAAGTGATACAAACACTCATGGTCGCACCCGGGATTTTGGCTGAGGAAGGGCACAATACCTAATAAAAATTCTGTAAACTAGTTGCAGGTGTAGCTCGACAAAGCTTTGGTATAGAAACATGTGAAAACACGTTGATTGTAATAATCTCTTGACACACATGTAGTACACATACGGTATAAATTAATATAAGAAACTAATAGCTTGGCTGCATTTATGGAAGGGAACACCTGCTTCAAATGTCACCGTTTCCCGCACCGCCATGTGTGTGCCCGCACACACAGAGAATATACTGTCATTTCTGTTTTCTATATATTTCTTGGTGTAGTATCACACACACACCGGTGTGTGCAAGGCAGCCTAATTTCTTGCACTTGCAACGTCCACCATACTCTCGGCTGCTGTAGCGAATTATTCCTGGACAGAATTACGATCCAGTAGGTGATGTTGTCCACACGGGCCTCATTTTCCTGTACATTTCTTCCAACCCCATTTGAGAGGTCACATTTTCCTTGTCGAGTGTTGGGTCCGGTATCTTATATATATAACTCC
Organism: Medauroidea extradentata; assembly: GCA_003012365.1. Taxonomy (NCBI): domain Eukaryota; kingdom Metazoa; phylum Arthropoda; class Insecta; order Phasmatodea; family Phasmatidae; genus Medauroidea; species Medauroidea extradentata. Next base: position 15,918 of record PNEQ01019335.1, read on the forward strand.
TATGGTAACCAGCAATGCAGAGCGTGTATGCAAAGAGCATTAGGCAGGTCGGATGTTTTCTATCTGCCTACTTTCTTGTGTTAAGCCTTAGGGATCAGGTACAGGAGGGGTGGTCGGTGCGGAGAGCCGGACATGTTCCGGAAAACATGCCTACTTTCTTGATAGTTACAGCAAATCTTGTACCATGGAAACTGACTTCATTGTTGTATTTGTCATACAGCACTATAATATATATTCAACTGAGCCTTTGGCTAGAGAGAGGAAACTTTGTGTGATTTCTTAGTAAGTAATCCACATTTCTCACGCAGCTTTCTTGCCACTCCCTCCAAAAGAGGTCACAGTATTGCATCCTGAGCAGTTGCTGTTTCGTGAGCAGGAAGGTACTTCAAATGCTGCCCTACACCGATGGCAACCCACAATTCCTCAATGTCTAAATCTTGAACAAAAACCGCAGCCAGAACAACATTGTATTTACCGTCTTGATCATAACCCGCTTATGCCCTGCCATCGCTACATCAGCAGTGTGAAGCAAAGTGCGTGTATCCAAGTCTCCGTGGTGACATGAACTCACAATGTAAAAAATTGATTGTAAACTTACGACACCGGTGCACGGTAAGCGTTAAGCAAGTAGATAGTATTTTCCCCCCATACAACAATGGTGGCGTAACTATATATTTAAGAAACCGTCAAATGTATAGACATGTTACCAGACCTGTATAGCAACAATGCTCAATCGCTACTCTACTTAAAATATATAGTAAATTAAGAGTTCCATGCTGTGTATGGATGAAAAACTTCTCATACTGTTTAGAAAGTTTTTTTTACAGTACAGGTTTTGTAAATATGTTCGGTTTGTGCTGCTAAGAATTTGTTGTCCTAGAATGGCGCAGGCTATATTTCTCTGTCATCGTTCAATAATTTTTCTCAAAATATATTTTGACAGTACCGGTAGATGAAAGAGAGCTTTCTTACTGTCGTCGCATTGTAGCAATTATTTGGCATTGGAGCTGATAGTATTACAAATGTTTTTTCCTGTCCCGTGAATTCGACGCATTTGTCTCTTCAACCTTTCTGACATAAATTCATCCTTAGCATACGGATAATAACAGCCCAATCCAACACTTTTGTATTCACTTCCGGTTTCAACAGAACCTTGCCTACATTGTGAAATGTGTCACATTAAATAATCTGACTTTTTTACCTCTTGACTCCCCCAGAACAGAAAGAGGGGAAGGAAAAGGTTGCTTTTCTTGTCTGAAAATTCTTCTTAATTGACCGAGCGATTTTGGCAGGCAATGTACAACAAGCTGACTTTAGTCATACAGTATGCATTAAGTGTGTATGATAACGGGCTAGGATGTAACATTAACGTAACATTAATCACTTAATAATAAAATATTTTGAACACTCAACATTAAGGCCTACAGCAAAACAGAAACATTTAAGACAAAAGACAAAACACTACACCATAAAATTACTATAAACTTTTTGGCACCAACAAAACATTACATAAATAAGGATTTCAAGCCTCGTGTATTAATTCCGTTTTTATTCATTATTGGGTAAGGCTGTGGACAAAATAATTCTAACGTGAAAAGTAATTGCTTAACTTAAAATGCAACGATCGAAAACAATAAATAAAGCATTATATTATATATAAATTATAACAGCTACTGAAACCACTCTAACATATGCTTATGTGTGTTTAGAAATGAGTTTTTTGTTAGTTAGTTTAAATATAAAACCTTTTAACGAACTTAACTCACACCCAGTAACAATAAATTTCTATGTTGTGATGAAGTATAAATGATTCAGAATATAGCAGACTTCCTATTTTTAGTGCTTGAGAAGATTCGAATTTCAATATCACGGACATTTGTTGCCATGTAGGCATATTAACAGTATATGTATGTAAGCATTTAGTTAAACAAACGTTTTTTTAACTTGTCACATGGAGCCATATAATAGAAGTGCATGTTACACAGTACGGTAGTTACGTTGTAAAAAAACTTCTAATTTCTCGATACCTATGGCACCAACAGCACTACTTCGATCACTCTTGTTTTAATAAACACTTTAACTGCACACACATAGATGCTTTAACAATCCACGTCGCGTATATCACAACAATAACCTATGAAGGGTGACTAGCGAGTGTACGTCGGTGCTGCCATATGCAACTGATTAGTGATTGTTGCGAGCTCTCGTCACTCAAGCCTGTCTGCAGAAGTCATTGTTGAACAACACAAACGCAGTTTCTAACCGTTTTCGCACATAACTACTAAGCTGTAAGTGATATGGTTAAATATGAAAGATAACTTTCATAATTTAATTTTTAACATTTTTGTTGCTTGCATATTTTCTGTGAAATGCACCGTTTATGTTAATCGCAAATGTTATGGAAACCGCTAGAGATAAGAAAAAATGTGAAGAGAGTGATTTTATTCGGCAGAAAATTGTAAACATTTCTTGTCCCTTATGTTTTTCTGTACGTTGCGCAGTTTTGGAGCGATTGTGTTTCCAATGGTTACATGATTACATTTTTCAGTGTCTGGAAACTAACTCCTTCCCCTGCCCATCTCACGCGAAAATCGATTGGCGCTCTTTCTATAAATGATCAGGAAGGGCCAAGAAACAATTTTGCCAACTGTCACCTTTTTATGACAAAATGCAACGTTCCAGCAAATTTGGCCGCTATCTTTCTGAACTAGTTCGTTGACGACTTAAATAATGTAAGTGTGCGATCAACATGTTTTCCTCCAGACCTTTTTATGAATGATCGGACAAATATTTAAAACTCAGCATCGTAAATGAAAACTTGGTGCGAATACATTCAACAATCATTATCGTTAACAGCAAAGCATTTTACGTAACTCAGAAATAACCAGAGTACGCTAAAAAAAAAAAAAAAGACATGACTACACACTTAAGGGGGATGCAATTTTCCGCGTTTGATGAGCGGAGACAAAGAAGCGACAAGGTTCAGCTTTTCACACTCGGCGGTAACAGCATCGCTTCCATTCGCGACGCGCCGAGCTGGCGTGCATGTCTTATGGGACTTAAACCAGCGACCCTACAATTGTAATTGTGGGTAGTTTGTAGTAAAGTACAACGCATACTTCCAACGTTGTGTTTTACGACACCGGGTGGTAATTTTACAGTTACGTAGCTGTCTAAAAAAATAAGCCGTTTTTATATATTTTGAGGCGCCCCAAAACATGTTTCTAATACGCATGTTGCATTTTTCAAATGTTAGAAGCCTAGATTTAACCGTGTGTTCTTTTTTGTAGATAATCATTTTGTGAACAAGTTTATTTGTTTCGCGTAGAAAAGAATAGGCGTGGCACGCTGCAACACTGTTCTTGCGTTCTTGCCCCTTAAAATAGTTATTAGAATTTTTTTTATCACAACGTTAACATAAAACGCCGTTGTGAACTGCCATACATGTATGGAAAATGTGACAGTATGTGTCAATTCTAAGTACTCTCTCTCTCTCTCTCTCTCTCTCTCTCTCTCTCTCTCTCTCTCTCTCTCTCTCTATGCGCCGGAGCTCAGAAGTGAAGGATCGGTAGGTGACACTGACAAGCGCAATTGCTCGTAAGTCCAAGGTACTAAATTGTCTTGCAGTGTTACGGCCGTACACTTGAAACTGCGAGGGGGTGACATTGTCATTTTATTTTTGAAAATCTGAGACGAAATAGGACTGTTGGATAGTTTTCTATCCAACTGGGTGCAAGATTTTGATGTATTACTGCGTGGGAAACCGTTTTAAACTGTTTGGAGCACTCGTAAATTTTGTTGTTAAACGTGTATAATGCTTTTAAAGTACCCAACAATGTTTCTTTAATGTGTGTTTTCTTTTCGTACCTCAGTACTGACAACACGTATAAAAAGTACTTAAATAATCCCACAGCAGCAATTTTCAACAGTCTGGCAGGCAGGCCCCCTAAATGTAACTGTAAGATATTAATGAACTTTTTTATGTATCCGATTTTGGTAGATTTATGTATGAAGTTTAAATTACTCAAAACGAAAATTAATGTGTTCTACGTTACACTTGGACGATTGAGTTTCAGTTATCGAAAAGGCTTATTTTTTTATTATGTTTAATCTTAGTTTCGATTTTTCATTCCGCCTGATATACTCGTTCTTCATTTTCACCGGCATAAACGTTTATGAATTAAGTATATATATTTCGTCTTAAAACTTCAATCGAGTATAGTTTCATGATAGTCTACAAGTTTATGAAAAATATATAAAAATTCTGTGTATTTCTGAAAGAAACGTTTCCAATTCTACTTCTTTCTTTATGCATTTGTACTTGGACATTGTTTAAAACTATTAGAATATTCTTTAACTGTGTACGCCAAACGACACTTCCAAGTCATCCCACCTTTAGCAAATTATGCTGCGCTGTTGCTTTGTAATTGGTATTTTCAGTTACAGTACAGTCATCTCATTCCATCAGCAAAGAACTGCGCAAAAATTACTTACTTCAGTTTTTTTTAAAACGGCCGTATGCTTATTGCAATGTCAATGTTTCCTTCAACTGCTCTGAGTACGTAGATTTCTGGGAATAAAGTTCCAGGCTTGAAAAGACCCTAATTTAAATTTATAAAAAAAAAAACTCTCGTTATCAGCATAAATAGTTGGTGTCGGCAGATTATCTTCTTTACACCAATTCGTAATCCTAATAAGACAAGTTATGCATTCATATACAATTTTATAACCCCCCTAGGTTTATTTGCAGAGAAAATATAGGCATTAATTTTGACAACTGTTCCAGTAGGTGTTAATAGTAGCGAAATAATAAGCATGAATTTCTTTATTTTATGAATACTTCGGAACCCCGTATTTAGCTATAGTCAGTCCCACGAGCGTGCAACCTTGGTGACGTCCAACAACACTGCAAATCTTAAAGGCGGATTCTCGCGAATCTAGGGCCCGTCCACCTCTCGTGACGGCCACGACTAGAGTCTCCACAAATAATCCGCGGACCACGCGAATATCCGCGGCAAGGTATACAACCACCTCTCGTGGTGTTCACGCCGAAATCCTATCACATACGCGGAACCCCGTGAATTCCCGCGGCTCGTGACACTACCAACTCTCATGGTGTCCGCGGCACGAGTCTCCCAAAACAAACCTAACCGATGCGCTCACAGCACTTTCCCTAAAACTCCTCTCTTATACTCCCAGCCAATCACAGGCTCTGTAGACGACTGACATAAGTAAACACGGTCTTTCCTCCGCACCGGTTTAATAGATCACTTCAAAATTCATACAGCTTGACATTAACATACACATCAACTTATATACAAAATTTGAACTCTCTACTCTAGCTAATAACGAAGTTAATATTAAATTTTACTGCAGGGGGTAAGCGAAGCCACACCCCTGAGCTGACCTACTTCTTGCGTTTTTAGCCTTGGTTCCCACACAAATTCAAGGCTGTGGGCTAGCTTTCGTCCTACATTTCCAGCTTTCTCTTTCCGTCGGCGTGAAGGGTTAAATAGCCGTAACACAATTCAATATACTCCTCTCCAACCCTTCGCCTCTGGCCAGTATACAAAACCAAATTAAAAATAAACGAAATTAAACAAATTATTACCATTGAACAAGATTAAACACATAATTCTGATTAGAATGAAATGTCATCTGACTCTGTACGACAATTCTATCACATTTTGAATTATTTACAATGAATATTACGTTTAATCAAAATGAATGGCAAGGAGGCATGTTACAATTTTTTAGAAATTCTTATGTTTAAAAATTTAACATATGAAGGGACGTAGTCAACATAATCACAATTTGTTAGGATACTATAAACATAATTGTTTATAGTATGTAGACAAATATTAATTTTTACTGTCAAACAAAATATAAAAAGAATATTAATTTGACTTTGCTGGAAGCTGAATTTAGTAAGTTGCGCACACGCAGCAGCAATCCTGTCTAGGTTTATTTCGAAATGTCGCAATAAATACATTATCTACAATAAAATTCATTGTAAAAAGCGTTGTGGCCGCCACAAAATAGGCTATTTTGGCATTACAGACATCACAAATTATTATTTTTTTGTTGTCCTGTGCGTTAATAGTATTAGTAGTAGGCCTATAATTTCTTAGCAACATCTATTCACCGATATATTACCACCACAAAAAGTTCAAGAAAATAATGATAATTAGTAAAGAAAATGTAACTAATGTTAACAACAGTCTTGGCAACAAAGTTAGTGACATGTTTGTACAATACGTTATTTTTACTGATAAAACATGTCATCCATATATTGTTGAAATAGAATGGTATGAAATGTTACTGACAATATTTGAGGTAGTCCAAAGAGTTCACTTCACAAAACTTGTTGGTAAACTTCTTGGCGGAAATGTACAGAACGAACTCTAGAATTATCTGTTGGTAAACGTGTTCTTTCGCGTACAGCGCGATACCCACTGTAAGCATAGACCCATCTCATTAAATTTTTTTACCTTTTAACTTATGATCCAGGATGCCCTTACAGAAAATGCGGTAGTGTGTATGTAGCACGAGTATTGTGATGTTTGTTTGAACATATGACTACTAACACTAATGCTGAGCAACTACGTATTTACTAGAAGTTTACTGTAATTACTTCACGGCTACATAACATAGTATTAATTTTAGTAGAACATTCGGTGCCAGGAAGAATTACATGCAATAAAATTTTAAATATTTAATTACTGACCAACGTGGAATTCAGATTCAATTATACAATTTAATGTGATCAAACGATTTAAAATGTAATGTGCACCAGCAAGCCTTACTGTAATAATTGTCATGTAATGTTTCTTCCAAACTAAATTCGACCTTTTCCCTGCTAGTTCAGTATAATGCTGAAAGTATTAAAACGGTAGTGAGACTGTTTCATGGTACACTATAGGTATTGTCTAACTACAGGTCTCCTAGTTACACACGTAAGCTGCCAAACTTTGTAGGTCCATATAAGCGTTAAATAATTGTATAATTCACCTACCGCACATCTTCAAATGTTTTTACCAGCCATCTCATATTGTCTACAGCTATATCCCGACAACCTTCCTCGTGCACGACAACACTCACTTGACTACATTACCAATCTCTTAAAAAACTGAATAGAACAAATATTATGATAAAATACCTCAGAACAAACATGCAAATAGTAGGGCTTGCGGTGCTAAGAAAATAACTAAATAAATAAAAAAATACGTCACACAATCTGACACATAAAGCATTCAATAAAGTAATTACATTAACTGAAAACACTGCTGGGTTTCAAATTAATAAACTTATTTTGCATGTAACGTTAATGTTAAATAGATCGTTATATGAGAGATTACCACGGGCTAAATGTTCGAATTCCTAAAACATAATGAATAAATTGACCATATGACAAACATGACAACAAATGAATTAACACATTGACTACCTAAGACAGAAATGGAATAAATCGACCGAAGAAGTAAATACAACAAACAACTTGAAACAAGTAAAGCCATTCCAATTTTTCTTTCATTTGACAGTATCTCAGTGTCCCCATTCCTCTTCGTTGTCCATGGCTATAAACAATCCACTGATCACACGAATGAATAAATGGAATCAAATACAGTACCTGGAGTCCACTTTCTCACCGACTGTGCTCACAAAATAGTACTGCAGAAACGGTTATACCTGCATACAGTGCTACCATCTCCATGTCACGGTGGCGCACGTCACCTCTCCGTGGTCTAGCGGGGCGGTACCCCGGCGTCTGCCGTCATCTGCAGCGTCTCCTCGCAGCGTTCCTCGGCTCTCTGCCTCGTCGTCTGCGCTGAGCTGCCTCATCAACAAAGTACGCTGGCACGTTGAAGTAACTGTCGTAGCACTAGTGGCTAACTGGCTCCATAGCACAAATACGAAGTTCCTCAGTCACTTTCAAGCGCGCTTCGTCGTAGCCACCGCTTCACTCTACTGACTTAAGAAAGCGTCTATTACTTCGCTCGCTGGTACAGTTTATTCCTTGCTAGATTTACACATAACATCTACGTAACATGACCATTAGTAAATGTTTTTCTCACGCACTTGCACAGTACTGGCGTATAGTTTATCATAGAGTCTCGTAAATTATTTAATGTAGAGCTTGTGGTGACTTTATAATTGTAATTGTGCAATCAACTCAATTCTTTCCTGACTCCCTTACAATACAGTTTACAAAATTAAGGCGTTAACAGAGCCTATAAATCACATTAATGTCACTCACAAAAAAAATCACGTGTTCATGTGACCTTACTGGGAAAATAAAACTCGCAAATGCGAGAACGGTGTTCTTCCTTGTTAAAGTGACGTGAGTGAAACGAAGTGAGCCATATATCTTTCTCAATTATCATAAACAGATAACTGCAAAACAATTGACTAGCAGAATATTACCAACGTAACAATACAAAACTATAATATTTGAGATAATAATGTTATCAAAGCAATAATGTTCAGCGTGGAAAACAACGAATCTTATTCGGAACCAAACTCCTAACAAGTGAGCATTACATGCAGATAAACTTGACATCTGACCAGTAGTATCATAACTGAGGTAACAAGATAGATCATTTACACAGTACTAGAGTAGTGCTGACACCCTGGTATATCATGGTGAAGTGTGACTATAATAAACGATGAGCGGGATGTTAAGATCGTGGTGGTAGCAAAATACATTAGGCATAAGTGACAAAATATCCTTAATTCAACTCGATTTTCATGTCGAGAATATTAATAACATCAGTGCTCCCATGGCACGCAGATAAATCACTATGCACTTTCACAATATAACACAATTACTACCGTACCACAATATAAATAAGCATCGTATCTCTCCTACGTAATTCTGGTATATAGCCAACATACACGTGCATAATTCATATTCAATACTTATACATGCGTTATCCGACCAATAATTAACCTCAATTATTGTATAGGGGCTGTGCATATTTCTTCAACAGAGTAATGTTGAATTTGCCTCGTATTTCATATATTTCTAGGTCCGTCAGTTCATAACAATCTTCTCTCAACATTTTTGTTATCCGGTAAGGTTCAGAAAATATCAAGAACAGCTTACGTGTTACGTTGCTCCACAGCTGCGAAACAGGATTTGTTCGGAGCAGTACCAAATCTCCGATTTCAAATTTGCTGGTCTTCGAAACTTTCGTCTACTTCGATCTTCGCGTCGCTGACGAAGTCAGTCTGGCTGAGTCAATTCCTCTATTTCATCTCGCAGGCTCACGTCGTTCACACTGACGTTCGGCAATGTTGGTATGGTGTTCACCCCTAGGACCTCCGACCTACGTCCTGCTAGCATTACGGATAGCTTTATTGCACTATTAACAATCTGCTGAAAAATGTTTTCTGTCACGCAACTGATCTTCTCGCCGCTGTCTAATAGTGCCGCTACTACTTTGCATTTATACGTAATTGTAACTCCGGACATAAAATCACTAGGCTGTACAGCATTACTTCCCGCTCCACTAAGCAGAAATTCCCTCTCTTCCTCGCAAAGCCAGACTGTAGCAATGCCATAAATTTCTTCATTTCTCTTTGGCGGCACTGGAATGCTTGCCTGTTGCGAGTTAAACAACGTATTTCGCGCGGCGATTAAATCTGCGCTGTTAGAACACACTGGGTTTGAATTCTGATCTCCCGAGGTGCTAGCGACGTATCTTGAGCTGGCGGTCGGAGACCTACACCATCAACTCGTTCTAGTTTAACTTGCTGCCTCGCGCAGCAGATACGCGAGGGCTACTAGGACGACTCTGTCTCCTTTCATTTAATTAGTCGAGGGGCGAGAATTCCGGGGCGGAAGGGTTCATAGGTACCCTTCTGTATCACTTGTCTGTGTTGCTGCAGAACCTCGTTTGAAACTACATTTATTAGGCGAACCTGACGTTTACAGCGGGCGTCGCGGGGAATTACGCGTGACTTCGCGAACGCAGTCTGTTCTTCAGAGAATGGTCCAGATGGTCCGCTCCTCTTGGCGATTCTCCCGTCTATACCCCGGACTATACCTTTAGTACCCCTTTCAGGAATTCCGGTAACCACGGTACGAATGTCTGAAATCCCCTCGGTAGTTGTTGCGTCCCTGGTAATTCGTACTAATTTCCGCTCGTATCACGTTGACTTGTTGCTGCCTACCGTGTCGGTAATTTTTTTTTCTGTCCAGAAATTGCTTGGGTTCATCAGGTTTTGTGAACGGTCTCGGTTTCCCGTGCCTTGCACACGTTTTTGCCTCTCTAATTTATCAACAAGAATAAGTTGTTCTCTGATCTCGGGAATCGTGTGAAATGACCGTCCTACTAATGCTAGTTGGTAATCGACCGGCATTTATGCCATTAACATTGACACAAACTCTGCGTCTGACATCTCGGGTGTCAAGTGACGACTTCTCTCGTAAATACAGCTGATATGCTCTTTCACTCACTTCTGGCCCTTGAGATCGTAACACTCCGCGTGAAGCAAGGCCTTAGCACACCTGTAGTCGAGAATTCCGAAACTGTTACTGGAATTTAGTTTTGAAGTCAGTGTACGTTTGGGTATCCAATCTGTCTACGTATGACCAGTATAACGCATTACCTTTTAATGCAAAACTAAGGCACTTAAGTTTTTCCGCATCCTCAAGGTCAAATAGCTGCGCGTATTCGTCAAACTTTCTTAAAAATTCCATAGGATTTCATTCTCACCATTTGCAAAATGAGGGTAATCGCGGCTCCACTGTTTAATTGGGTGATGAAACAGTGCGGCTGAGGTAGCTAGTGGAGTTATTATACCGGGTGGTGGTTTGGCAGGGAAACATCTGGTGTGTCTGGATTTTTATCGCCTCGAGTGTGCATGTGTGGCGGGGTGCTTCCCAGAGCCTGAGCATTCGGCCTTATAACTTCCATAAGCCTATCGTTCACACCAGCTTCAGTAATACGTATTCGGTCCTCAACCTGAGTAGACAGTCCAGCTAGTTCCTGTCTCAGCGACACGGCATTTTCCTCTATCCGTTTCTCTAGCTGTACTTGACCGTGGGATCTGGCGTAACTCAGTTTGCGCGACAGCAGCGTTTACCTCCTCTATTCGCCCACGAACATAGACGAGTCTCTCTTCAATCCTATTTACTCTAGCGTCTGTCTCTGTCGCTGTGATTTGCACCAGCTTGGCAATCGCTCGAGCCTCCTTCTCTACTTGCGACACACGTGCAGCTAGTGTACCATTCATTTATTCTAACTTCTCTACTAAAGCAGCTTGTGAGGTTTGCATTTCATTTCGCGATTGTCGTATTTCGTCGCGAAGTGTGGTCTGCGCGACTAGAGACTCGTTACGAGATTGTTGTAGCTCTTCGCGAAGTGTGGTCTGGGATGCACGTAGCTCGATTTGTAGGGTAGTTTGTGCGAGCAGAGACTCGTTACGAGATTGTTGTAGCTCTTCGCGAAGTGTGGTCTGGGATGCACGTAGCTCGATTTGTAGGGTAGTTTGTGCGAGCAGAGACTCGTTA